>QFEY01000510.1:0-12443 GCA_003316435.1 Russula virescens | reverse complement strand
ATAAAATAGCAAAAAATAAGGAAAAATATTTTAATATTCCTAGACTACTAAAGGGTGTTAGAACCGGTCTTTAACCGGTTAAAACCGGTTTTTAGCGGTTTTAATAATTTTCTAAATTTGCTAAAACTGTAACTGATCTATCAGTTCTTATCAGTTTCAGTTCAGTTCAGTTACAGTTCATATTAGGTCCAGTTCAGTTCAGTTTCAGTTTTTTTATCAGTTCTAGGACTGAACTTTTAAACACTATGCTTGTGCACTTTTCATTCTGTTTTGCCTCAGATACAATGGCCAAATAAGGCCAAAGTCGAATCAACACATCAACGTGTCAACATGTCAACATGTCAACTCTCAACTCGAGCTCTCACCGCCCCTGGCCCCTGATGGCGATCATGATAGCACAAACGTCAACGCAAATGCTGCAAAGCCAAATTTGAACACCACAAATGCAAGCCCAAAACACCACAAACTCAACACCATAACGAACACAACGCAAATGCAAAACCAAATGCAAATACAAAACGCAAATTCGAACCCAACTGAATGCCCCAAACCCAAACACAACGGCAGCATGAACACAACAGCAGTACGAACGCAACGGCAGCACTACCACAACGGACAACTCAAACGCAATGCAGCACGAACAAAACCAATGCAGTGCAAATCCGAACCCAAACCCAAATGCTGCCAACAAGACCAAAGTGAACGCCCCCTCCCATGCAAATACAAGTGCAATGCCAACGAGTCAACGCGAACACTGCCAACGAAGCCAACGCGAACGCACCCCTGCCAGCAAATGCAAACACGAATGCCGAAAATGAAACACAAACGCCGAAAACACAATATGAATGCCGCCAACACAAACACACATGCCAATGCCAATGCCAATGACCACAACAATTAATGCACAAGCTACTATCAGCTCCTGCACTCAAAGGAACCCGCAATTAGGGTATTTCACAGGTATACCGTGGGTATAGCTTTCCATAACCGTACCCATACCCGCCAACACCGTACCCTTCATGGGTAGGGGTATAAACCCACATGAAACATATGCGGTGTCACACACAAACTGCGGTACCTGTGATAAAAATTATAATTATGCTATGTATTACAAAAACACTATTACAATAAACTGTGCCAGCTCCATGAACCCAGACACATATTCGCACAAATTGATACATCCAGTTGTGTTGCATTCGCAGCGTTTGCATGGGTTCGTGTTGCCGGCAGTCGCAATTGCATGTCTTGGCATTGGAGGCATTCAGGTTTGTGTCTGCGTTCAATTCTGGGTGTCTGCATTCGAGTTTGGGTGTCTGCATTTGGGTTTGTTTGTCTGCATTTGGGTTTGTGTGTTTGCGTTGGCGATGGTTGCATCGTGTTGCGTTGGGGGCATTCACGGCAGTTGCGTTTGTATTGGCAGCGGTCGGAATTGCGTGTGTTGGTGTTGGCAGCGGTCGGAAATGCGTGTGTGTTGGTGTTGGTGGCGGTCAAAATAGCATGCGTTAGCATTGGTGGCGGTCAGAATTGTGCGTGTGCTGGTGTTGGCGGCAGTTGGAATTGCGCGTGTGTTGGTGTTGGTGGTGGTCAAAATCGCATGTGTTAGCATTGGCGGCGGTCAGAATTGCGCGTGTGTTGGTGTTGTGGCAGTCAGAATTGCGTGTGTAAGTGTTGGCAGCGGTCGGAATTGCGCGTGTGTTAGTGTTGGCAGCAGTCGGAATTGCATGTGTTAACGTTGGTGGCGGTCGCATTGGTAGCACTCATGGCATTTGCGTATCTGTTGGGTTGGCAGCAGTCGCGTTAGCAGTATTCGCGTTTGCATTTGTCGCTTGCGTTGCATTTGCATTTGTTGTTTGTGTTTGTGTTTGTTGTTTGTTGTTTGTGTTTGTGTTTGCGCATGTGTGGGGTTTGCGTTGGCAGTTATTTTGGTGGCGTTTGTGTTGGCAGCTAATGCGTCCGCATTAGCATTTGCGGCTAATGCGTTTGCAATGTTTGCGTTATCGTCATTGCCATCGGGGACCAGGAACGGCGAGAACATTCGAGTTTGATTTCAAGTTCATGTTTGAGTTTGGCTTTGTTTGGCCAACTTTGACCAAGAAACACAAGGCAAAACAGAAAGGAACAAAGGAAAAGAGCGTGAGGGAGATCGAATCTGATGAACAAAGAGGCTTTTGTGAACAACAAAACATAAGAAAACCCCTGAACTGGCCTGTAAAAACACCTGCAGAATACCTGTAAACCGCGGGTGCGGGTTTGCGGTTTGCCATGGTGCAGCAGAAGTCCACACCGCACCCATACCCGTGACACCCGTGACTATAACACCGCGGGAATACCCGCACCTGTGAAATACCCTACCCGCAATTGCAGGTCTTCTTAGATGCAGGAGCTGATGGTATATGGTGCATACACAGAGGGACAGCGGGTTACCCGTACCCGTCAGACCCGTAGGGCTATGACCTGTGGGTTGCGGGTACGGGTAAGCACGGGTACGGGTACAGGTACACTTGTGCATACCCGCAGGTTACCTGTGCACATCCCTAACGGTACAGACACCTCAGACACATCAAACTATATTGCAAAACTATCAGCTTTCATGTCCTTCATTATGATTGACTTACATCCATTGCTCTCAGAGATACACGCTTCCACGCAGTCTCGACATCCGCATGGCCCTTAAATGAGAGTTCACCTTTACCCTCTACGCACCGATTGATGAGCTTGATCAACTTGTCCGATAATTCATTGCTTAAATGAGCCTGGAGGATGAGCTCCACATACTCAAAGTCCTCCTGAGACTTAAAATCTGGCCACCAAGGGTCTGTAACAGTGGTGTGTCGGGGGTGGGTAGACTCGGAGCCGTACTCCTCGAACTGGCAAACCTTGGTAGGTTTGCGGCTCTTAGGGTGGTACTCTATTCATATCTCATCAGTGGTGGCGCCGTCCGAGTCAGTCCCATGATCGGTTGGTGTGGCTTCGATCATGTTGGTAGGTAATGCAGCATCGATGTGAGGCGCTAAAGAAAAGAGTTGGCGCAAAAGTGATAGTTTGAAAGAGTTTCCTTCACCTTCTATCTCTGGAAGGCTCTGAAGCTCTGATGAATCAAAGGCACCATGACCGTTGTAAGGGAGCCGCTACCTGCCACTCGCCCCTCGCGCTCGCTGCCAACTGTCGCCGACGCACAGCCTCGCGCTTTTCCTTTTCGGCCTCTGTCTTGTTCATTACCCCCTTTTAGACTAAGTAGTACAGTCAGCATGTAATCAACAGACTCGTGAATATATATAAGAGCACCGCGCCCTCAACGAAAACCAGGGAAGCGTGTGTCGCGTTTATCCCCTTTTCCTTCCATTTTCGAACTCACAGCGTGGTCCCGTCTTGGGATCCATCGCCACAATTGGCTGCCCCAGTGAGGCTGGGAAAGCTTTTCAGATTTTCCCGCCTCTTATTTTCGGATTTTCTCTTATCTCAGCTTGGCATCACTTTCCCCTAGGTTGCCTCTTGGCATTCCTAGTATCTCCAGTACCCCCGTTCGTTGTCTTAGGCGACGCACTTTTCATTAGCTGCACACCACCACTCCACCACCCCTAGCCTGTCATGCCCTCCGAGTCCAACACCCATTCAGCCTCCGGCAAGCAACGCGAGCAAGACATCTTCAGCTTCGTCTTATGGTCAATGAAGCACCCCATGGAGGACGAAGAAGACGCAATCAGCTATTACAACCGTTTTCTGGACCTGGCAGAACCCCTTGTCGACACGCGTTTACTGGCTGAAAAGGATCAAGACACGCTGTTTTGGTACGGCTTCCATCCCAACGACCGCATTCTGATTGCCCGCCGTTTCCTCCCTGAGCCTCAGCAACTCACGACATTCTTCCACACCCAAGAAGTAATCCGCACAGCACACAACATCCTTTCCCAATCATTGCCAACCCTGAGGAACGAGCGCCGAGAAGCCAAAGAATGGCACCGAAGCTACAAAAGGCAAGGTTACGACCATGACCGGCGCGCACCATTACTGGACGATTACCGGGCACTAGATCAGATTGAAAACATCGAAGCCAATGTTGCACGCCGCAGAAGGCATTTCGCTCGGCTTGCACAATGCTCACACTCACTGCCCATCCAGCAGCCTCCTTCACAGAACACGGTCTCTCATCGCCCATCTGCCCGTCCTTCGCCTTGTTTGCCACCTTCCCCACCGGAGTCCACTTATGCCCGCCCACTTCCAGCACTCATCCCCACCAATTCTGAGCATGCACCACATCCCCAGCCATCTCCAGTTCCACTGCCCGAGCTGCCTGCGTCCACACCCTCTCCAGCTCCTGCCACACGCCCTTGCCTATCCTCTGACAGCTCCATTTGTCCCCCGTCTGTCCTCACCCCTCCGCCCTCCATTTCCCCTGCACTGTATGCTCCACTGCCAGTCACGCCGCCAGCACCAGCCCAATCATCTCCTAAGTCGCCACCTCTGCTGTCTCTGCTCCCAGACCCGGCCGTCAGTACAGCCGCTCCCTCAGACGACGCATTACTCGTGCGATTGCCTGCACCCACTCCGTCTCCAGTCCCTGCCTCTCGCTTGCCTTCCCCTACCGTCCGTTCTGTATCTCCCGTGCCCTCTCTTGCTCCGGCCCCTCAGTCTGTCGATTCCCCGTCTTGCCCGCCACCCGCGCCTACCGTTTCCGCCATAGCAAAGAAGCGCTTGCCCTTATTTGCTCGTCTCAAGTCCTTGTTGCCAACCCCGCCAACAGTCAACTCTATGCCCACGCCGAGTCCCTTGTCTCCAGTCTCACCACCTGCGCCTACATCTCACGAACTCACGCCGCCCGTCTCGCTCCTCATGTCTCCCACATCACCCGTCTTGTTGCCGCCGCAAGCGCCATTACTGCCCCCATTGCCTTTCCCAGGCCTAAGGTTCCGCACGGGTGACACCGCGGGTTTTTTTTTAACTACCGCACCCGCACCTGTTAACACCGCACCCGTAGAGCACACCCCTCTTACAGGTGCAGGTATGAACCGCGGTATAGCAAAAAAACCGTTCAAAAACCACGGGTGCATTAAACACCGTGGTATGGGTATATAAAATTTTGATTGTTGTATATACAAGAGTAGCTAATTAAATCAGATCTCAACACTAGCTATACTACTACTGGAGCTTGAATCGGAACCACTATCAGCTCGCTTTCTCCCAAGACGCGACTTGTGGATCGCTGCTATAACACTTGCTATATCAACCAAGTCCTTCCTACTCAAATCCCCAAAGCAGAGGGATGCGCGCATTGTGTCTGGGGAGAGTCGACTACGTGTAAAATGGAGAAGCTGTCGGCCTTGTGAAAAAAGTCGTTCAACAGCAGTTGAGGTCGCTAAAATTGTGATCAGAATCAGAATAGGATAATTACATCAATAATAACATACCAGGTGTACTTAGATAGTCGAATGCCATTGCAGAAAGTGTTGGAAATATTCCTTGATGTTTCCACCACCACGCAATCGGGTCGCGTACCTTCTCAAGTGGTTGAGATAGGTACTCATCAAGTTCATGATGATGGTCAGTGACATCCATCGGAACGTTCAGGAAATCTGTAAAATCATCAGAACTAAGGGGCCCCTCCGTCTAAGTGTTAAGGCTGTAGCGGGCCTTGGACTGGAGAGCTTGCTGGAACGAGGTCAAGCGGACCCTAGCAAGCTATCAGAGGGAGAAGAGGGAGTATACACGCTCGCTCTTCGATCTCTGAGAACACAACTTCGTGTAGAGGAACAAATACACTGATGTATCGATTCACAACTTCCGAAGTCTGCGCACTAATGATCAGAATGGATACGAGGGATAGACACCCGAGTATCTATGTCCAATCAGTAGAGGAGCTAGTGACGTGCTTGCTTAACGCTCAAGCTTAAGCGGTATATGCCTGCGCCTTTAAGCAGGTAGACTAGGTAGAGTCTTGAAGGAGTAAAGCTAGACGAGCGACTGAAAGACTCTGCACACGAGAAACAAGAGGAGAGGGGATAGAACGTAGGGCGATCCCTTATCCTCTCGATGCACGGGGTGAAGAAGCTACAAGTTGAGAATTAAGTCGAGCTTAGGGCTCAACTTCGTACTGAGGGCTTCTTAAATACAGGAGGGATCGTAATACTGCTAATACCGATCCTAGGGTCTGGAACGATGCTGGGACACTGCCCACAAGTATAGTACATATCAGGGACGAGTCAGGGCGAGTCATAGACACAGCAAATAGTACAAGGATCCTCAGGCGATCCAGGGAGCCTCATGGGGACGTACCAATCTGTACAGTAGCTCAAACGGAGCAGAACACGTATAGTAAAATTTTCACATAGCTGTCCTTCTGAACGTACCTAGAGTCTGTCCGTGACACTAAGCAGTGATTAGAATTAGCATCTTATAAAAGTTGTGTAAAGATAGATAACATACAATTGTTCCCTCCAATTCAGAGTCCTTTGACGCGGCATATTTTGCATATTCTTCTCGAGTGATTGACTCGGCAGTATCAATCCATGCCTTCTCCCATCCATGCTGATAAAAGTACTTGAGTTTGAGGTTAGGGTGCAGCACTAGAAATATTTTTCAGAGCGGAGCAACCAACTGGAGATACTGCTTACCAATAGCGATCCGATAAACATTCGACATATCAGTTTTTGAGTAGTACTTATTGATCGATGTGCGAGCAGACTGGAGAGCATGCTTGATTGGTGATGACAGTGGCTTATCATCAGAACCACTAAGCATGGTGTCAAGGCGATCCATCGTCGGGATGACATGAGCAATTGTTGATATCGTGTCTTGTGAAAAGAAGAGTGTCGCGTCCTTATATATCTATAAGCTATTAGTCAAATCATACTTAATTACATAGAATAAATACATACCTTTAAGACGCGAAGTAGATCAGTGACAATTGACCAGTCTTCATCATCCAGCTCATATTGACGGAGCCTCAGGGCCTTGTTAGCTGTGATGTCATCAATCGCAGCACGATACTTTACTGCAACTTGCAGCATGTCATACATTGAATTCCAATGTGTCTTCACATCACGAGGAAGGAGCCGACCTGGAAGATTGTGAGCAGCACAGGCCTTTCGCCATGCGGGGAGTGCGATGGTAGTTGAATTAAGAACAGCAAAAGATAGCTTGCGAATCTTTAAACAACATGTAAGCGACCAGAAATAAAAGAAGCTCGCAAAGTAAATATACCTTTCCAAGAGCCACTCGTACAGTGGCCGTCCTCTCCAGAAGCTCGTCATCATCTTCATTGCCCTCATTGTCCTCATGAGCGTCCTCCTTGTTCTCAAGATTGCCAGGATCTGCAACAAGGTCATCATCGGAATCTCCGTTCAAAGGCCCTAAGCTGATATCCTCCCCCAAGACCAGGGCAATGTCAGCATCACTTATAGGATGCGAGACATCGCAGTCGTCCTCAGTATTGTCGGCCACAGTTGACAAGGTGAAGGGCTTGAGGAGCGCCTTGGCAGAAAGCTGCATTGTGTGATTAAAGCAGCGAACGCGATTGACTTGGTCGAAAGCATTTGGAAGGGCATGAAGGGATGTCGTCTGTTTGTCATTTGATGACACATTGTCCCCATTGAACGTGAGGATCTTGGAAAATCATATTAGCATACTATCAGGGGCAGGACACAGAGATATGACGTACCTTATTCTCCAGGCCATGATTGATCAGCATCCTTTGAAACGCGTGGGCAAGGACCTCCCCAGTGTGTGACTTTTCAAAACACTATGGTTCAGATAATTGAAGACTCGTAAAATAGATCAAACGAACCTCAGGAACTTCAATTATGTCCATCACAAAGGACAGAATATGGCCTTGATGATGAAAGTGAACGGTCCACGCGACGAAGGCACGATGATTTGTCAAAGACCATGTATCAGTAGCGAAATGAAGCATGCCAGTGTGTTCCTATGAATGAGATTAACTTCAAATAGTCGTGTACAAAATAATATAAAGACAAACCTTCAAGAGTTTGTCTATCCGGACTCTTGTCACTTCAAACGCCAGCCTAATATCACGAGCAACAGTATCCGGGCTCGGAATCGAAGTGCCAGGTCTTCCGGTCTTCATAAGGACTGCAAATTCACGATCTTTGACAATTTCCCATGGGCAGTTGCTTTCCGCGCACCATCGCACAATATGAGCCCTTCCGAATAATTTTTGATGAGTTGTCGCCCCAAGTAGGATAATTAACAGCACACCTTATTTCATCGATGGTATGCGCCCGGTGGGAGAAGGTGACAGGCTGCTGACCAACCTGAGCAAACGCAGCGAAGATAGACTTGTTGCCGCCCTTCGGTTGCATTTTGTTGAAGCTGGCCTCAATGACATCTGTACCAAAACATCTGACAGCGTGAGCCTTGAGATTCGATGTGGCAGAGCGATCCTTCGAATCCTGGTAGCGTCGGACACCCTTCGCACTGGACTTGCAATGTTTGGCAGTGCATCTAAAAAAGTGAAACATTCGGCCATCCTCGTACTTAATCTCGACCTTTGACTTGAAGAATCCATAGATGGGGGACCGCCAAGTTGCCTGTAGATGTTCTAAACAAGATGGATCAGTAAGTTACGAACCGTGGGTTTTAGATAACATACCAAGTTCCTCTTGTGCGGTTTCCTTACGTGGCTCAGTTCCGGCTGCGTCATCGCTCTCATCGACATCGATGAAAGCACGCTCGTTATCCCCTGAAATAAATTATGAGTAAAGTTGGACAATAAAAGAGGGAGCAGTCATACCTGCATCCTCAGAGTCTTTGGACGCCGTAGGCACACCGGAACGGGCCTTCTTAAATGGACGCGACGTGAGGGAAGTACTCTTTGTGGCCAGCCTTGCAGTACTCGACACGGCAGATTGAAGGGAAGGGGAGGAGCAATTAGAAGCTGGAGTTTCACAGGCCATGGGTGACTGAAATGATGGCGGAATGTTGACTATTGCAAGTGAGTATTTATAGTCAAGAAGTGGCCACTTAGTAAATGGCCGTGTCGCGGTGACCTGATGTGAAGCACATGGCGAAGTCGAGTTGATCTCGTCTCGATACCTTCTAATTCAAAGCAATTTAGCTGATTTCAGTACTAGCTGGGCTTTCAAGATACGTACCAAATGACGGCGCCACTGCCGACTCGATAGGAAGACCGACGCGTCGAGCTAGCAGGGTCCCGATCGCCCAGATCAATAATAATCGATACCCAGTGGTTGGTGGTGGCCATGCTGAGCTTAAGCGCGAAAACGGAGAGGTGGAGGAGAGCATAACGAGGCCGAGAATACAAGCGGCGGCATGTCGTACGGAGGGCACGCGTCAGAAGCACGAGGCATGCACGGAGGCGGAATGATGCCTAAGACGGCAGACGGCGGGATCGACACAAGGACCAAGAGACAGGGAGTTCACACAAATACCTGAAGCGTCCGACGGGCAACAAGGGTAGATTCTAATGGGTGCTTACCTCTCCGACGAGCGAGAGGTTAGATTAAATACACACGATAGTACCTACGATTTTTCATAGCGACAGAGGGGTAGTATAAGGAGGACTTGAAAAAGGTGTAATGAAAGGTAACGTCGATTGCGGCGGGGAAAAAGTAGGAGGTGAAATTGAAGGAAACGACTTGTCAGCCATGTGGTGGCGGTGGCGGTGGCGGTGGCAGCGGGGACGGCCATCGTACCAGACATGAGGGCGATTCGGGCAGTAAGACGTCGGTGTATAGGGGATGGAAGATCCAGCAGGCCGTAAGCGACGTCGGTGAACACAGGCCACGGCTAAAGACGACTGTTAGTGCAAACAAGGTGAGACCACGATCGCACTCACCATTAATGCCGCCTGTCAGCGGCTACCCTTAAGTGACAGCGGATTCGAAGAGTCATGAATAGAACGATGTGGTATAGGAGGATGCAGATGCGACGGGGATGAGGGAAAGAGGAAAACGAGTGCTTGTAATGGGTTGAAGGAGCGACGATGGTGGTGGTTAGGGGAAAAGAGGGGGACAGGAAGCAATGCCATCGCTTGTGATGGGCGTGGTGATGGGGCATCAATTTGTCAGATAGACGGAACAGGCTAAGCCCAGCGTATGAGCACACATTTGAGCTAGCCCGACCGAGTTGTTGGTTGATGCACGTTGCACGTTGATGACTTGATACAGCTCGGCATTTTCCGGAACCCGCGGTGACACCTGCATGACAGGTACGGTATAAGCGGTATCTAATTGGGCAATACCGTACCCGCACCTGCGGAACCCGTGACCCAAAAACCACGGGTTGACCCATACCCCTGCCGATCCTTACCCAGGCCTAGCCTTGCCCCCGTTTGCCGTCTCGTCACTGCCGCCATCACCATCACCGTCTCTCCCGTCCCAGTCACTCGTCACGTCACCGTCACCGCCCACGTCACCGCCTTACGATCTCACGCTGCCTCTGCCTTCGCCTCTCACCGCCCCGTCGAAAAACCAGTCAGAAGAACACTGCCAGTCCGAAATTACCAGCAGCAGCAGCCGAGGCTCCAAATACAAAGAAGAACCAAAACCATGCCATTTCGACACCGCCCCGAGAGTGAACCCAAGAGGACCTCATCAGATCCCGAAGCACGACAACACACCAGCAAACACCGACCACTCCCACGACACAAACAGCAGCGAATCCATCAGCAGAAACGAGTGCGGCCGCATCACCAGCGCCAGTGAAGGCAACCATGCGTATGACCCCGGGGGACTTAGTTGCAACGAACGCGGCGAAGACATCTGCGTTTACGATCCGGGCAGCAAAGATTTGGGCAGCAGCAAGGGCAACAGGAGCAACAACCTCCTTTCTGATCTTCTGGAGTTCTCAGTCAACGACAGCAGCAGCAAATTCGGCAACAGTAGCATCAAGTCCAGTACCGGCAACAGCGAACACTCGGACAACAGACTCAGCAAGGACAACAGCCCCGACCTCATCAGTGTGCCAACCAACACCCTTCCTCCTTCCACAGCCAGTCCTCCTTCTGCCGACACCGACACCTTCGCTTCTCTCCCTCTTACTGCCGAATTCGTTGTCGGCGCCGCCACCTTTTCGTCTGCAAGCGCCACCATGCCGTCCACTATCGACACCCCATCACCTCAACTAGTCATTAGCACAGCTTCCTCTCCCATCCTTTCCCGCATTCACATTCCAACCTGCAGCATCAACGGCGACTCGGCATGCAACAGGAGCATCGGCCACGGCGACATCTTCGACGGACACAGCGGCAACGGTAACTGCGTTTACGACCCAGGCGGTGACCAATTAGGCACCAACACGAGCAACATAGAAGACTCAACACTCGACATCAACGGCAAGAGCACTAGCACTGGTGCCAGCACGGCCAGCGGAGACAGACACAGCGCATCCACTCGCTTCATCCCCAACATCGCAGCGTCTCGTGTAGCCGTCACCCTCCGAACCCGCCCTCTTCGCCGCAAGCCCCAAGGCCACCTCCGAGTCGTCTCCAAGCACAAAACATCGGTTTCAAGACATTTCGACCACCGCAGACTGCTCAAAACTGCCCTTTCGCATCCGTTTGACCCAGGAGGGTCAAATTTTTTGGACCCCCTGGGAGGTGTAAGGGAGGCCGCGCGTTGGCCTCGGAATCCTCAGCTACTGCACACGGCCGCCGCTACTGCCACTCGCCCCTCGCGCTCGCTGCCAACTGTCGCCGATGCACAGCCTCGCGCCTTTCCCTTTCGGTCTTCCTTGTTCTCTGTTATCCCCTTTTAGACTAAGTAGTACAGTCAGCATGTAATCAACAGACTCGCGAATATATAAGAGCACCGCGCCCTCAACGAACAGAGGGAAGCGTGTGTCGCATTTATCCCCTTTTCCTTCCATTTTCGAACTCACAGCGTGGTCCCGTCTTGGGATCCATCGCCACAATGGTTATACGCATGATGATGGGTGACAAACAGCGGCAACACTTCGCTCAATTTCTCCAACCAGTTGGCCGTTCTGTCTCCATCGAAAACCCGACGTGAATTACTAGGGATTCGGTTGTCCTGTCTGGGAGTACTGGTAGGTCGCTCTGAACCCCATAGAACGGCCCTGTCTGTAGGATTGTCTGTGGTGATAAGAAAGTGGCCATGATCCACGGCTGCCTCGTCGAAGAGTTGTATAACCCTGCAATAAATATTGTCGATACACGCCCAGCGCTTTAAATCTCCTGGTGAAGCATCGTCTTTATCTTTCCAAGCAGTTATGTCCCATCCTCGCAGTGCCAGACGTGCCTTGAAGAGACCTGGTGTCAACAATGCCCCACGTATGCGAGAGTTTGTGAGAGCAAAGGCGAGGACATCCTTTGTGAGGGGGAGATGAAGGGCAATTTCGTAGAAAAGGTCTGAGGGAAGTTGGTGAAAAGTGTGCATCTGAGTGCTGCATCAGCAACCCGTCCATATGCTTTTTTGTACTTATTTGCCTTTTTAAAGAAAACAAGCACA
>QFEY01000506.1:42539-76200 GCA_003316435.1 Russula virescens | reverse complement strand
ACATTCGGGAAGCTTAGCCACCCAACGGGACCGCGAACGGGGAAATAACCAAGGGTGCCGTGTGGGAAGTGGGGAAGATCTAGAGCGACTACGGTCCGAATGTAACGAACCTGTTAGACTAACACAGCTAAATCGGGGATATGGGAGGAGGGGTCATTGGGTTCATACGGTATCATACTGCTCGTTTACGCCCGTGCCCGGTTCGGGGCCTTGGACACCGTGTCGTCGCTGTTCCCTGTAATAGTACATGTGAACTCGTTTAGCATTTGTAGATTGGTGCCGAGCAGGTGAGAAAAAAAGGTGTCAACGCCATCAAACATCGCATGGTCAGTGGTGGGACAACACACGACACCACCACCACCATCCAAATACTGTCATTGGTTTTAGTAAAAATGCGCCCACTCCAGGGACCTCGTGTGGGTGCCCGCACCGCGTCGCCGCGCCACGCACGTCGCGCCTGCCTCCTGTCAATCCTCCTTTATTGCCTTTGCGGCTGGGCGCATCGCACGGAGTCGTGTCGGATGTCAACACACTTGGATGATTTTGAAAATCGCCATATTAGCCTTGCTTAAACTCTCAATTGTTTTGGCTAGCTAGGCAAAAAAACCCCAAAGCGTGTGTGTGGAAATGACACAAGCGTCAAAAAAATAAAATAAATAATATTCCCCCCTTTCCATTCCCTTTGTTTTTCCGTTTTTCCCAGCGCTGGAGTGTGGAGCCACGAGACGAGTGCAGGTTTTTTTTGATATTACCATTACGGTAATTCCGGTGAATTTCGATCTCTCTGTTTCTGTCGTCAGGAAATCTTGAGTCGTGGTGTCTTATAAATGCTCATAATAAATAACCTGTCCCTGCCCACGTAGCCTTCACGTCACGGTGGGCCGCGTCAATTAAAAATGGGCGATCATTACGGACAGATCATCTCCCCACGCCCACGCAAAACACGCAGAATTCCGGTATTTTTTCTGCAACGTGCAACAGACTGTACGGTTTTTGACGAGCGCTGACAGCCCCAGGGACAAGGTGGGGTGGCTGATAACTCTTTTTTTTTTTTGAGACTATTCCCAAAAAATACACCCACTACCGGTTATTTTTCCCAGCTGCAAGTAGGAACGACTTTTCCGGCCACTCCACAATCCTCCGCCACCCCACTCTCGTACCCACGGGCTTTGGAAGGAAACTGACATTAATACAACCGACTAGAACGGGGGGTTGGGGTTTGGTGAATGTGTATCCGCAGTAAAAAAGGTTCACACCTCACCCCAACCTGCGGGCTCCAAAAAAAAAAGAACGGGAAGGAGACGGCCAACAGAACATGAGAGGGATTATACGAACGCATGTACAAGTCCGAGGAACACGAGGTCGACGGCGATATATGAGAAAGAAGCGCCAGGAAGAATGGAACTTGTCACTTGAAAAAAAGAAACACGCGGTCACCTAAACCTCGACGGACTCTTCGCTCGCACTCACTCGATTTGACCAGACTTTCCATCCCGGTACTACTAGTCCCTAATCCTTGCCAACGATCGATGCTGTGCATGCAAATGCGGTGGCGCCCTCGAGACTGATGGCGCCAATGCAACGTTGCTCGGGGCTGAGGGCTGTTGGACTGGCTGTGTCCTAACCTTTCATACTCTCTGGCGATGGACGATAACCATCTCATATACCGTAAAACACGTGTGGCTGCAGCGTGCCCCGGGGAACTACCGTCCCAGCGGACGCCACATAACGTTATAACGACTTTTCGTCAAAGGGTGTCGACTTGATGAAGAACCAACACCCTTCGAGTTTGGTGATTCGGTCTGCCTCCCCGAGATGTTTGATTACGCACGCATGTATTGCGCATAACAATAACAGATCGTAAGTTGTGATGCTCATGTGATAGTGCATTAACCCGTAACTGTCGCCTTCATTCACACCATAACATGCTACCTCCATCATGTTACCCATCCACAAGACCCAAGGCTCTGCGATGGAAGTGCCAGTAGGGCATAGGGGCTGCAACGCATCCCAAAAGATAAATCGGTATGTATGTGGCGCTCGGAACTACAGAAGCCGTGCAGGTACGGGCAACACGTGGCACTACACTCATCGGTTGAAAGGCAACACGCGCATCAGTGCTGTAGACCTCCGTGACACCTCTCGACATGGCAGCAATAAAAAAGTGTCCTGGAGTAGCAACCGCTTTCTAGATTCCCAGAACGTCTCTGTACAGAATATGCGCGCGCTCCGAGTCGTTTGGGGCGTAGGTCCCGTGACTAATTATATCTCCAGTTGTGGAGCGCCTTTCTTTCACGAGTTCCCGCGCACGCCAGTGAGCAAGATACATCGGCAAGCAGGCACGAGTCTCCCAGGAGAGGAAAGAATACAAGGTAATAGACAAACGAGCACCGATCACCTGTCAATTCGTTTCCATGAGAAAACCGAGCAGCCTTATAGGAACGGCTGTACGTGCGTGGCAGCGAGGCTCCCACGCACCAAGGACGACCGCCAACGTTGCTGGTTCGTCTCGCTCGATGTCATCAACGGACGGATGATGTCGATTGCGTTCCTTACCAGTCGTCGTCATGCATCTTTAATTGCCAGGAACCGGAATATGAGGTACCACGGGAAAATGAACGACCAAGTGAACAGAAACCGATAGAGGTACGTGTGAATCGGCCTGGATTGTGTAACCGGACTTTTTAGTGACTGTCGGAGCGTATGGGGGCAGCTGAGCAGAGCAGCCGAACGCTGACGTCGCACAGCACTCCCAAATTGTCATCCGAATGGCGGAAAGAACGGGCATGGACACCTGAACTCTCCGCGTCATTGCAGTTTCCAACTGGCGCAAACCCATGTCCGAAAGGGGACACCCAGCGCCCCGCCAAGGTCATCCGTTCGCAGGAGTTGGTACCCACGAGCATAAACAGGGCATCGTAGCGGCGCCTCTGGAACTCCACACCCCCCTAATCACGAGCGCGGCGAGCGGCGACCCATGGCGATTTCTGGCGAGCTGTGATAAATGAGAGAACTGGCGCGCGCCTGCGAGAAACCTGGAGCCCTCCAGAACGTTTTATGTGGAACACACAGCCTTGTTCATCAAGTCATGAGGACCTGTGGAGGTGTCTCGTGGGGCGCTGGCGCTGAAAGTCACCCCCTCCTGGTATTGTCTCCGCGTGCCGTGGGATGAAATGCTCAGGGGCTTATTGCTCATTTCGCCAAGCACCCAGTACTTTCATTCACGCGTTGGGTCATTTCCGTTCAATCATACATCTCTTGACAGGAGTCTAGTACATCGTGGTAAATTTGCTGGACGAATGAAGTATTCCTCATAGCCTTATTCAAGCCAATGCCGGAGAAACAAATTTACCTATATCAACGCTCTCCATTCCACAACCACCAAACGAAAGTGTTATCAACTTGATATAGTTGGCAACAAAACAATGACATACGAACAACGACTGCAATGCCACGTATCTACCATCAACCATATCATACGGGCGAGCCGAAAGTCGATCAATTTGTCCTGAAACATCTGGCTGAGTCTAGACGGATTGCCTTGATCTGAGTGCATTTATGTCCAGGTACGTCTCTTATCTTTCGTTCCTGGGAATGGCTTTGGAGAACCGTGTTGAGGCCATTCGAGTGGGAGATTTATCAGATGGGAAGAAAGTGGCAAAACCAGTGCGTGGGTGAATTAAGATTAAAAGCTAGGGTTGGTAAGTCCCTGCGAAGCAAAACAGGAAACATGGCGCGCACGTACAGCGCCTGTCAACCAAAATGACATTTTTTGGACGAAACAAGCCGCACGATTCGGAACGATCTCGACGTAAGGTCAAGGTCAGCTGGTGTGATGGCTTTTAGCTCCGTGCGGCTATGGAACGGTCCAGAATACTATCACCAAGATCAGTTAGTCGTCACCACAACTAAAAACCTCATGCAAAAAGTGGAAACGTATGATAATAATGGCCCGGGCCTTTGCGGCGTGCGAACTTTGCAACACCCATTTGGTCTCGCAGCATATGCCCCAGCCCCAGATCCGGCCGGCGCTTGGTAACACTCGGAACCGTACCGCATCATATCATATCATACAGTAGTGCGCAATCAACGGGAAATGAAATGGCCGGACAAAATGTTTAATGAATGAACGGATAAAAGCGTTTGTCGTCGCGACCACTTGAATGGATTTCGGCGGAGTGGGAAAAATAGAAAAGAGACAACGCAGTGGAGCGTAATTCAGTTTCCCTTTTTTTCGTGAGACAAGTACAACGTCATGAAATTTCAGAAGATCGAACAAGCGGTTTTTTTCTCTTGTCAAATGAATGACTGCACCACGACAAAGCTCATTGAACGTTCCTTGAACACTAGAATCGGGATTCAGAAGTCAAGAAGATGGTGGCCAACCGTGACGACGGGGGTAAGTACGTCACCGTTGTCACGCTTCGTATTTGCCCGTCCACGCACTCCAACGCTTACGCCCACGCGACAAGGGGGAACTCGTGGATTGGATCGGCCCATGGGAAGCGATAAGCCAAATCGGGAATACTTCAAGTTAGCGATTACACGGGTGGAACTACGGTGGCCGTGCCTGCTTGTGTGGTTTCTGCATTCACTTGAACAAACTTCTTTCTCCTGAATTAATCGTCGGCGCGTCGGTATAAATCTGCTTGTGACCGAGTAGCCAACTAGCCAACGACCGTGCCAGTCCGCTCAACGGGAACAAGCGATGGGAAGCGAAAAGAATGTCCAGAAGGTCTTACCGGTACAACAGCTGCCAATGGAACCGTGATGGTGTGAACAGAAACGGAAGGCACAAGTACAACGACCTTGCTTGCTTGCTTTGATACCAGGGCAGTGCGCTACGGAATAGGATAAACGTCTTCTTCTCTGTGACTGTGCGATGAAGGTTTTTGGGTATAAACGATGGCACCAAAGAGGAACCAAACCTCCAAGAGCCGAGCACGCTAAAAGTCACGGCCAGACGTAATATGGACTCCGAGGGCGACGCTGTTCAAGCGCCGCATGATTTTTGCTCCTACTAATTGAGTTTATCGTGCTAGTTTCATGGTACCGTACTAACCAAAGAATGAAAAACCCAGGTCGACCAAAAGAGACGACTTGGATAACCAGAAAAGGGGGCGCAAAGAAGAACATGGTCGATCGACGCAAACCTGGTTCTGCCAGTGCCACTGTTAGGGTGTTATCAATACCTACCATGAGATTAGTTTTCGATCGTGACTGCAAACAGACCACACACGTATCGTCTATCGATAACCAATAGAGCCGCTGAAAGAACTGCTTTGTTTGCGCTTTTTATGGTATAGACTTGCGATAAGGCTTGAGACGCCTACCACATGTATCACATTCTAGGTTCCAATCTGCACATGCGCTGCGTCGATTTGAAAGATCGATGCTTTGCATCTCGTGATGGTCTCCTGGCGGATGAGAGCACGCTGGGACCCTGGGGCGGTTGTAATCGTCATCATCCCTGCACTCTCAAGAAACGATGACGCGACAGGATCTCAGTCAGGCTCGCTCCAGCGGTTCTGGAATCCATCCTGTCCTACAGCCGAGTTCTGAGTCCCTTTTCCACGTCGAAGCCATGACGATGAGCCGTGGTAACACGAATGGAACATGTGGGGTACAGAAATCTCACCAAGGATGTTGAGCAAGTACTACACCACTGATTTCCTATGTATTGCAGGGACGTAGGTATTTGACGTCCTCGTATTAGACAAGGTGAGCTGCGACCTCAGCATAATTTTGATCTCCGTATCGCAAATCCTAAAATACCATGAAATAAAGCACAACTGGCCAACCAAAGCCAAAAGTCTTATCAAGCGGTGCATGGTGACCCTCCCTACATTCTAGCAACAGCCAGATGGCCTCAAGTATCCCGACAAAGACCATCTTCTTAATGTCCACGTGCATCACGGCGCATATGTCTGCGTCCCCCTGAGTCGTGCGCCCTATGACACGCGGTATAATTACATCTACTACGAAGAGACGATCGGCCAATGCGGGGGCGTTGGCCTTGACACGTGTGCCGATGGGCGCATGCCCTTAAAACAAGGCGAGCACTAGAGAAAGGGAACGTCAGCGGCACATCGGCAGGTAGCTCCGAGTCATTCGACGCCCGCACAAAAAGGATCACGTTCATCCGACGTGCCCGAAGGTTTTTTGAATTATTTCATTGATCAGGGGAACATGGCTGCAGTCCCTTGTCTGCGAATAGTTAAGAGAAATCGAAAAGCCCAGACTACTCCTTGATGTCGCGTAGTGCTGATGGGCATAAGCTGTCTCAGAATGTGACAAGTGATAGATGAAAGACCCATCAGAATATTTACCATTACGTCTGCATGTCTGTTTGTCCCTGCATGATAGCACCTGCTGGAACAAGCTGAGTACGACAAACGCATCTATAACAATTTGAAACTGGACAACCTCGATCTTATCGCCGAGCTCAGAGGATATTTTCATGGGCATACACAAGTAGATGATAGGCACTGGACGCGAAGGACTTTGGACAAAAATGCTGGTTCTTGCAAAGGAGTCAGATCAGGGTTACGCCCTGAATAATCAGCAATTATTTTTGGCTGAGAGTGCACTGCATACACCACAGCAATTGCGGACAACAGTGCCACATTTCAGTGCAAGCGTCAGGGGACAAATCACGTTTTGAAACAGGAGAACGTGCGAATTGTGCCTGCAGAGTTAGGTCGACGTTTTGCTCCGTCGAGATGTCATCATTATAAGGCAAGGAATCAGATAGCTGAGCTAGAGACCCTTGATGACTTGTGCAAGGGCTGATTGACACAATGAATACCGTGCAGGCCTTGTACCGGGTGAAAAACTTTGTGAGAAAGTGAGAACGTGAGAATAGAGTATGTTCGTGAGATAGGGGTTTTGCTGTTAGTGGCGCGCAGCCCCTTCGCGGCAACATACCCGAAAGCCGAAAATACGAAATGTTCCTCACGGTATGTGTGCCTGGGACGACGCAGCGTAACTGCTTTTCGTGGAAAAGAATAAAGGCGTAACCCATTTTCAGAAGATAACGAAAAATATATGGAAAAGGGCGGGGGGAGGGTTGAAGTCCCACGACGTCAAAGGGGTAATTATTGGAATGGTTCCTCAGTATGGTAAAGTTCCCAGCAGTGGTGGTGCGCCGACGACGGGGGGCGAGGGACGATCTCCCGCAAGAGCCAAATGCGGTACCTGTCTTTGTCAAAAAAATATCCCCGCCGCAGCTGGGGCGGTTCTTCCCAGTAGTTCCCAGTCATGTTACTGTACGAGCTAGAAGTCACCACGAGGCGGCGCAGCGCCGCTGCGCTGCCAGAGCCGGGCGCATATGGCGACCCCATATGAAAAAGCTTGTTTGATGTTCCGTGGGTATGAATGGTGAGTTGGTTGCTGTTATTATTGCTACGGGTTTTGAATGAATGCAGAGCGTGGAGCGCACTTTTTCCCATCTCCACAGCGTGAGAAGTCGGGATGTGGGAAAGAAGTTGTGCGAATGCGCCTGCGCATCAAAAGACTTGTTGGGATACTGTATGGTGCCACACGTCGTGCGAGTCGAGTCGGTGCGACCGTGGGCACTGGCACTGGCACACTCGTGAGCACGCGATCGATGGTGCCTCTAAAATGTTCTCACTCGGCACCGAATATTCGCCGAACAACACAAAAGAGTAATCATGAGAGCCAGTAAGGCCAGGTGCACAGCCAAGCCAAAGTCGATGAATAAATAATAACTGAGAACCAGATTCGTTTATTCGGCCCATAGAAAAGCCGCTCCGCGTGGGAACGCTCCTACTACAAACAAGTTGCCGAGGGGTCCCACTTGCAAAGTGACCCACACGAACGCGTTGCATATTGACAAAGCCGACGGGACGATGTCCTTTTCTTCTTTTTGTTGTCCCAGCGTTCAGCGCTCATTCGCGGCGACTCTCGGACGGGACCCGGCACGATCTCGGCAGAACCTCCTTGAGCGCAGTACGGCGATATAAAAAAAAAAATTAACCCCCCCAATTACTACAGTAGTAGAAGTTTTTCCCATCGCATCCACACTTTGCTCATGACGCTGGATAACCTTTTAAGCTTGCATAAACAGGCCGCGTTCATCGGTGCAAGTTTTTTTTGCCGTTGCGCAGCTGCTACGCGATAAGACCCCCATCAGCCAGGAGGGGCAATAAATTTGCAAAGTTTTTTTCTTCATATCGATATCGATGTACCGGAAGTGCGGGGCGATGATAGACGATAGCGCGTGAATTAGGTCGTCGGCATGCGGTCCACCAGTGCAGTGGTGCACACCAACCATCATCGCATCATCGATCATACCGTCGGACCACTTTCTATCCCACGGCAGCCCTGTCCAAGCGTTTCCGTTCCCATAAGCGCACTGCCTATTGTTGACGCGTTGTCGGCTTGAATCTAAATCTTTGATCACACGCAAACCCACCTGAACCAAAAAAAATTCCACATGACCCGTCGCGGCGCGTTCATCGTAATAGAGGGCCTAGACAGGTCAGGAAAGACCACTCAAACGGAGCACCTTGCCGAGCACCTCGCCACAACGACCGGCCTCCCCGTATCCCGGCGCAAATTCCCAGGTGAGCATATGCGATAATACAAGCCCAACTGACAACCGATCCAAAGCCATCACATACTCCCGAAAGATCGCACGACGGGCACAGGCAAGCTGATCGACGCATACCTCAGCGGGACGTCCGATCTAGACGACCGCGCGATCCACCTTCTCTTCTCCGCAAATCGATGGGAAGCAGCGCGCGCACTCGAGGCGGAGCTCACGGCGGGCACCACAGTCCTCTGCGACCGGTACGCGTTCTCGGGCGTCGCGTTTTCCGCCGCTAAGGGGCTCCCGCTCGCATGGTGCCGCGCGCCCGACGTAGGCCTCCCTGCGCCTGATCTCACCCTATTCCTCGATCTCGCGCCCGAGGTCGCTGCGTCTCGAGGTGGCTATGGCGAGGAGCGCTACGAGAAGGAAGCGCTGCAGGCCCGCGTGCGCACGCTGTTTAAGAGTTTGGGTGCTGAGACACATGGCTGGGTGACGATCGATGCGGGACAGGATCGTGGGGCTGTCGCACATGACATTTTGAAGCACGTTGGGCCGCTGGTACAAGGTATCGATGCACCAATAGTTAGGCTTTGGGTAGATGACGATGGACCTCCATCTGTCTAAAATGATCTACCATGATTGCGAAGCTGTAAAGAGTGCGGGAGGATAAATTTCCAACGCTGCTTCATAACACTGTACATGAGTTTTATTGATAGCATAAGGAACGCGAACCCTGCTTAAAAGAAGAAAAGAGAGATTGCAAGAGAGTCGAGATCGAGGAAAGAGAGGGAGCGCAGATGACCACGTCCTGATTAAGATGTATACAGGTCGGGGACGTGATCAAAAAGGATAACACAGAACATGAACGAGTGTCGTAAATGGGTCAAGATACCGGGGATGATTGGGACACCAATCGGGGATATGTTTGTCGCAGAATGAGATGGATTCAGGTGCTTGTCGTGATACGAGAAACGACCACGGCTAAAGCAATAAGGACGCCCCAACGCCATTTGTCCCAAACAACTTGTCGCCACGTGGCTGTCCAACCAAGACTACCGTCTCCCGCTCCTGTCGTGGAGACGGCGCGTCCTTTCCGGGGGCGCACAACACCCGCGGACTTTGGTACAACCACCGGAGGCTGGGTGCCCAGCCCTACCTTGGGCGTGGGAAATGAGGGTAAGCGGATTGCGGATGTAACCGAGTCGAGAGGTTCTGATGTTGATGGTGTATCTGGTAGGCCACGTTCTTTCTCACCCATGTTCGGCAAAGGTCGGCGGGATGAAGTGCAGTACTAGAGTCAAGGAAAGCAATCAGTAGCTGTAGTTGAAGGCGATGACGGGCATATCGGGAAGTGCCATCACCGCATCAAGAGCTATCATGATTGATAGACTTTTGAGGCGATGTCCGGGGTGGCATAGCCTTCATCAAGTGGGAATATGCGTGCTCACCTCTGGAAAAGCCTCTTTGAACCGCCTCTGTTGCAAATTCCAAGCATGACTCCGGCTTGCGTACGCTCTCTTGTCTGTGTCCGACGTTGTAACCGAGCCGGTAGTCATCTCGTCCGAGAGCATGAAAGAGACCAGACCGGTCAAACTGAAAGATTAACCCGGATGCGGTGTCAGCACAGGATCATAGTGGAATAGGGAGGGGGTGATGATTGATAGACCAAAGTACAAAGGCTTACATCGTAGCAACGCTCCACGCAGGATTCCACTTAAGGCAAATCGGTGATGATCAGCGTCGACAATGCCAGGCAGAGGGCGATATACGTACAGAGCCAGGGTGGAAATCGGACATGGAGAAGCAGATTTTCTTGTCAGGTTGAAAACGACCAGAAGGCGTGTACATCTAACGGGCGCCTGATATCAACGTGGGGAGTCTCTAAACGCCAACCCAACGCAACCAACCTTGATGCCTGGTGGCTTGAAGGGGTATTCTGAAGGGAAAAGGAGCACCCCGTGGTACTCGCCGCCGACGTAGGGGGAATCTGGTGGACCGTGCTGGGAGAGTTATGATGCGTCAGCCACCAAATACCGCAGTTGCAGCGTGAGAAGTCCTCACGATGATAAAGTTCCCTGGAGAAACGGGGGTAAGTATCCAGTCCGTGATGCGAGAGAGGCCAGACGTACAGTTAAGAATATCTTTCTCGTCGGGGGCGGCCCAGACAAAAGGGGGTGGATCTTTCTGCATGGCAACATACTCCTTCGAAAGCTGAGGTGGACATTATAGGAATGTTCGGGGGAATTAGAGAGTGAAGGAGACGTACGCGTTTGTAAGCAGCCTTGGTAGCCATGAGGAGGGGAAGAGGAAGTTGGGTGGAGTGGAGGGGGATGGGACACAGCAGTAGTGGGAGTAGAGAATAGAATGGGGAAATATGAACTGTGACGGGCCGTGCTCGACTCGCTTTCGAGTGGCCCAGGCACACAAAAGGCCAAAGACGTCTCTCAATATCACACAAATAACTACAAATACGCCATACCATGTACCCTTATCTAGCTGATTATGTAATAATCACCGCCGACTACGACCCTTCTTTGCTGCTACCGCTTTCCGTTCTCGCGCTTCTTGTCGTGCTTGCGCGCCTCGAGCTCGAGGGTCGATAACCTCGTACTCTCGCTCAGCCTTCTGCACCTCTTCCTCGTTACCCTTGGGGAATTGCAGCAAATGTCCCATGAATCCCCGATCACTATCCACTTCTATCCCCGTCTCGATCGTCTGCGTCCCTGCCTCTGTGTCTTCCCCGGACACATCCATCGCGTCGTCGTCTTCCTTCGCGACCACGGAGCTCTGTAACTTGCTCCTGAAACCAGCTAGCGCAGCCAAAACGTCAGACTCGTCTTTCTTATGCCCCTTCCGGTGAACTCCTCGGCTCTTTTCGTATTTGGCTAATTCATCTTCCAGTTGAGACTTGTTCTTCGTCTTCTTTGCATTACGTTCTTCCTCGCTATCTCCACCGTCTCGCCGCCGCGCAAGTCGTTTAACCTCGGCCTCCATCTTCTCGATCTCCGTCTGCCGTGCAGAACTGTGTATTGTGTTAATTGTGTCAATTATGATTAGAATGTGTCCAAGGCAAATTTGTGAGACACGCACTTCCCCGCGGCCTTTTCTCTTTGATGTGCTTCTCGTATTTTCGAGAGGTCATCACCCTTAGACTTGACGATTGGTGCATCCTACGTCAAAGCGCTCATACCGTATCCCCTTGGATCGACACCATGTGGTTGACGGCTCACCAATTCGCGCTTCGCTTCTCCGCGGACCACCATCCCCGATTGTGATGCGATTATATCCGGAATCGTTACACTTGGTTGATCGGGGTTCTCGACCACTGTGCAGGAATATCGGGCTCAGAGAAAAGCAGCAGAGAAAGCAACGATTCATAGCACCCGGTCACTTACAATCCGGACGTGCGACACTCTTCTTTTTCCGCATGGCGGCGTCTTCGTCTTCCTCCTCTGCATCTGCACCAAAACTTAACAATTTGGTATCTCTGTATTTCCGTCAGCGGGAGCTCACATACCCATGGAAGAAGGGTACGCACTTTTTTGCACTCTTTCGACGTGCAACCTCCTCTCTCTCACGGATCGCTGCCTGCCGCGCGCGCTGTTGCACACGTTTCTCTTCGGCCGTGATTCGTGGTACGATGTCATCAAATGGGTTGTCAATGATCCGCACGCTCTTGATTTTGGGCGGGCTTCAAGGCGGACAAATCCGAGGGTCACAACGTGTATGATAGAAGCTTCGGGTGGACACGCACTACAGAGGCCGCCCATTGTCATCAAGCTCTGCAATTACACAATATGAATCAATTTCCCTCACAGATGTCTAAGCAGTTACATGTGACACACCCATTGCACTAATCTTCATGACATCTGTATCGAAGCATTAGTTGACGGCATAAAGTAGAGGGCGAGGCGCCTGAAAACCCACTGTATATCGTATCCCCTACACATCGCCCGAACAGCGTGTGCTTACCATGAAGTTCATCTGCTCGGTCTACACCACACCGAAACAATATACATTCAGTTTGACAAGGAAACACGTGAAAAGTTAGGAATGACCCACCGAGCGTGATGAAGAACTGCGAATCATTTGAGTTCTTCGTGCCATTGTTCGCCATCGCGACGAGCCCACGATGCGCAAAGCGCAGCCGTGGATGAACCTCATCCTCGAACTGTTCTGTTTTGTCGCACCCAAACCCGGTTCAACATGCGGAAGGGTTGGAAGCAAAACAGTCCGCACGCACCTCCGAAAAAAGACTCCCCTCCAGCACCCGTACCCGTTCTGTCACCCGTCTGCACAAGGAAATCGGGGACCACCCTTAAAGAGTATAACAAATGTGCCAACAAAAAAATTAAGTTTGTTAGGGAGCGATAACACGTCGTTGAGGAATACGGTACCGGTGGAAGATGACGCCGTCATAATAGCCTTATTTTTATAATTTTGCGCACACGAGCGAACAATTAGGGCCACTTTCGGGATGCCACGAAACTGCCCGTGCGTACCTTCCATGGCCAACGCGATGAAATTCCGACATGCTTTCGGTGCTTCCTGTAACAACATTCTTTATATTTGACACGAGCGAGGATCGATTCGCCGACACGTTACGCACTTTAGACCATAATTCGATGTCAATATCGCCTGCAGTCGTATCGAGTAGCACGCGACCGTGTGTTGGAAGAGCCATGGACACTTGAGGACGAGTGATAGCTAGAAGCAAGACCTCAGGCCTTAGCAATTATAGAGTTGAAATGTCAGCCCGCTCAGCCGGAGGCAAAATCAGAAGTCACGTGTTGTGGGATAGGCCATGTCAAGTTCCATTGATCCATTGTAAGTACAGCTACAATAAACTATGATGCATATGCATATACGATGTATTCCGTTGCATGAATCCCGAATAACCAGATACCCATAATGAAAGTTTGGTCTAATCCAAAAAAGCGCAATTTGACCCGCACGTAGTTGGCTACGTGTACAACATGGGATCTCGCGAGATAAGGATCTTGCGCTCTGCGGTGCCGTACTGTATGATACAGCACAGCAAGTTGTCGGGTCCGTGATCGGTCTAGCCATCACCTGCGGATGAAGGCATCAAAGCACCAGACGCGGACGCTCGAGGCGTATCATCCCTGAGCACCATCTGATGCACGGCCGCCACAAGTGGTCTCCATCCGTCGGCTGGTCTATTTAGCCCATCAAAAAAAAAGAAGGTCAAGCAACGCTCAAGGCTTTATAAAGCGAAGAATCAAACCGACCTTTTCGGATCGTCCCTCGAGGACCGGAGCACAAAGCTCATAGCATACCTGGCCTCCCCATTAGTCTCCTGCATGCCATTCATAGTACCGAGGACGACGAGTAAGACGCCGATATCGGGCCCTAGATACGTCACGTCGTACTCTACGCTGTTGCGTGTGCAGAGGACACCAGGTCCCAACGCCTGCAGGGCACCTATGATAGCATCACGGCCCTGTGCGCTCAGACCGCGCGAAGAACATGAGAAGGACGCGTCGGGAGCATACGCTTCTGCGAGTGCACGACGATCCACGTCGAAGGTCCTACAGTACTGTTCGAGATAACGAAGTGCAGATGAGTGCATCAAGGTATTTTCATCGGGTGACGGGGGTCTCATGTCCGTGAGGGGATGCTGCAAGGCCGGTTTCACGAGCTCCGCTGGCGGTGGGGGCTCGGCGGGAGTGACCACGAGTGCTGGTAGATGTGGGTCTGGAAGAGGTTTTGAAGGGGACAGCATCGGGGAGGGAGGAAAGGACAACTCCAATTCGTCGAGTTCGTCGCCGTAAGCGCTCGATGATGCCTTCTGGCTCGTAGGAGATGACCCCATGAGCTCCAGAACAGCGATAGGCGGCGATGAATATCCTCCGGAAGACTGAGAACGTCGCAGTTGGTGTTCTTCGTCTGTTTGGGAAGCGGCGGTGCCTTCGTTCCTCTGCGCGGGATGCACATAGAATGTAGGTCGCTTCTTGTAAACACGCAAAGGCGTACCCTGTGGCGGCGTAGTGGTGGGCCTCTGTCTGTCGAGTTGTGAACCCTCCTTGATTGCTGCTGCAACGGCATCTGCAGCAGAAGACTCGGGAGATTGCCTGGATGGACTTCCTGGTTGCGGTGTCTTCTGCACTGGAAAGAGCTTCCGCACCGGTGTCGGTGGTGATGGTAAAAAAAGAGGTAGCTTCGTCGATTCCGATGATCCGCGATCGCGATGTCGCTTGATGTGGAGGATATGTTGTAAGGTATCAATAGCGCGCTGTGAGGCTGATAGGAGTGCTTCCGGGTGTTGAGGCGAAATAGAACCATGTTGAGACGGATGGTGGGGGGCTGAAGGGCTCGAAGGCCGCTTCCGTGCAGAACCAGGTGGAGAAGCTGCAGACGAGGGAACATTATTTACAGTTTGGTGGAGCCAGGTATGATCAGAAGGAACATCGTGTGCAAATTTCTCCGGGGCAATACCCAAGTTGGTAACAGAGACAGGAGGGTTGGCTATACGTTGCCACGGCGTGCTTGCATGTATGGTGTGCTCTGGCTGCTTGCCCCCTCCTCCCGGATATGGAGAGCTAGAGGTATTGCCCATCTGCGCAGCTCTAGCGCTCGAATAAGACTCGTCGACCGAATCGCATCTACCACGACCCTCGAAGGGTGGGGGGGCAATCTCAACTATGCAGGACGTGCTATCTTCCTTCTGATCGAGGTCCGGCGATATATGTTCTAGAGATGGCGTCCTTGGTTCGATGGACTGCGCGCCAGGATTTAGCATTGTAGCGTGATTAAGCAGTAGTGCGCGTTCGATGACGGCATCTGCCTCTGTTGGCTCATAGTCGGTAGTCTCCCTGAGAAAAGTACTTAGATCGAGTCTTTCAACTGATTCGTCTTTGAAATTACCAGTCGATGACCATGCCATCCTCCCTAAGGGAACGGCATCAGACGTGGGAGAGAACAGCAGGGCTGAGAGATGCACCACGAACCTGATGAACGTCCGTACTACTTTCAAGCCAAGTCTTTTCAACGCATCCTGCTCCTTCTTTGCCCACGCGTTCCTCGCCGCCTTGAAATTTAGTTGCGATTTCCTACACGCTGGCGGAAGCGGCGCATATCTCTTGGAACCGGCGGTGATAAGCTGCGGCACTGCAGACAACTCGGGAGAGATGCTGCGTTCCCTCTTGACTCTGTGTTCGCCAACGAGTGTCTCAGATGACACAGGCGACACAGATGACGTCAAATTCGGGACAATTTTCTTGGTTGGGCGTGCACGTTTTATCTCGGCAAAAGGAGGTGCACCTACACCTCCCAGTTTCCGACGCTTTGGAGCCGGGGGCTCCGGCGCTGGGACGGATGACGCCGATGGAAAGTTAGTTGGTCTCCAGGTATGATCGTTTGCGGGTTGTGCGGAATTTACGGGTGTGGGTATTGGATTTCTTGCAGTTGCTAGAGGGATATTGTCCTGCGTAAGGATGACGGTTATCATGTGGACTGCGGCGCACGTCGCATAAATCCGGAGGAATCCCTGACTGTAAACTGTCTATCCCGCCGAGTCCATGGCCTTGCTCGCCACGGTGGTTGTTGCATGGCTGCGCTGTCGACAGACGGTGGGTGCCGCTGTCGCTTATTGATTGACTCGTTTGGTTGGGCATCTTCCGAGTGCGCAAGTGGACGAGATGGGCCGTTACGTTGATTTGAGCGACTAGAGGTCGAAGCGCGTTGCTTTGGGGGATGCCATGGTCGGAACATACAGTACTAGTAAGTTATTGTTATTGAGGGGCGAGGAACGAAGTTGTGCGCGGGCACGCGGCTGACTTGTGTTCACATCACGTGACTTTCTCCATATGTCATGACCTTCCTAGAGAACCCGGATGTCTCCAGTCCCTCCAAAATTTACCCTTTCTACCGATTCACGGGTGTAGTAAAATTTTTCCTCATCTCGGCTGGGCGATCCAGGAACCGCGACATCACATTTTTCCATCTGATTCTCCGCCGACGCACTCGATGTCCAAGTAAGGCTCATCCCGCGTCAATCTTCTAGGCAACCAAAATTTTGAACATCTACACTAATATACAAATAGTATGCGCATGATATACACACCGCGTGAGCCTCTCGTCTTACGGAATATTAATAGCCTTATCCTAATTATTGTAATGATCTGTGTGCACGCTTAACAACTTGATTTGAATTGTGCACGGGAGGGCCTGCCCGCCGCGTAAGGAGGCACCATACACCTCAGCGATGCATCGAGGCATCCCCGACAGCATGCCAGTATGCTGCTTGCTTGCTCTGCAACCCACGCAGGAGCATTGCAATTATCTGCCGTACTCGCGGGAGATACTTGTTCAGCGTGTGTGCTGAGGGGTCCTCGCTGAGACACGCTTCGAGCACAGTGCGTAAATCTTGTGGAATTTGATATATGTCGCTGGAGATTATACCACATCAGGTGTAAGCGAAACGCGGAGCATTGCAAAACAAGGATGGACCTCATATCGATGCCAAAGGTTTGAAACGCAACAACAGTTGTGTTGAATTCGGTGCCCAGGCGTACGTAGATGTTACTGACGTGGTCCTCGGATGCACGCGACATGCTCCAGTGACGTAGCGTTTCTTGCAACTCCTTCGTCGTCTCGAGCAGCGTCGCAACGGCGCGCGGCACATTCGACTGGTAAGGCTAACCCATGGATGGGTCAGTGAGGATGGCCCTCAAGCAGAAACGAAAGCTACGCACTAAGTTGGTAGTTTGGAGCCTTCCGTTGGGGGGCATGTAGTGGCGGGTAGCAGTAGACATTATCTCACAAGGGTACTGAAGAGGGGGGGGAAACGAGCGCAGAACTGTGAAGCGTTTATACGAGACAGGACTGAATCAAGCGCGCAGGAGCTTCGCCGAGACGTAACAGGTGAGGCAGTGAGATAGAACGGTTAGTACAGAGAGCCAATTTATGGGGAGTTCGCTTGTGAGACAGCAATGTGGCGCGCCCAAGCCTGAGGGCGTAAAGGACAGCCATGTCCGAGTGAGACGGATGGGAGCATGGCACAGAATCAGAAACGGAGATGACCACTGGTAGCTCGCCGAGGACGACTGCGGCGCTCACAGACACGGATTGATGATGAGATGTGATGAATGTTAGACGTGTTCCGCCACGGCCAGTGGCACAAGAACCCGTCACAACTCATCACTTGGCTGTGCAATCCACCACCGGTCTTCTGCGCTTTCAACAGACGCCCCCCGTCCCAGATCTTTGGTTCACGTGTGACAGAACGACGTTCCTTTCTCGGTCGCCGCGGAAAGCTGGATATTCTCCTGTCGAGGTTCCTCACTTTCCCATCGCTCTCAACAAGGCCACATGGTTTGTGTCTCATCTCGACGAATATGTTCTCTCTGACGACGATAACGCCTCTGTTCGCTTCCTGTGGTTGCCGGCATTCTCCTGCCGACCATGCTGTGAGACAGGTGGGTATCCTTAAGAGCGCAGCAACAACCGCTGCATGACCGCCAGTGCTTGACAGGTCCGAATCCAAGGACCAATCGACATCGCCGACAACATCTGTGGTGTCACGAATCATCTAGACAGTGGAATGGTAACTTGAAACGCGTTCGCGACGACCGCCGCAGGCAACTTCAGGTTTAACCTTGACTAAAACCATTCGCGATGGACATGGTTGTCCATCACAGCCCCATACAACTAGGTTACGGTAGCACCACAGTGCCCCATACGTACAAGTACAATACGGATGCAATGTCATGTGAGGGTGGGTTTTCTTCGAGGGTCTCTGACGACAGCGACCCTTCTCTGTATGTCTTCTTTGAAAGTAACCTAGAAAAATACCCACATGATAAGCGCTGTAAAATTGGGATCAAATCTGAACTTACGTCTTTCGAATAATCTTCTTTGAGCCCCTTAACTTGTCTCCAACCCCAACCGTACTCGTTTAGCATCTTATCTTGAACAATGGCATCTGATGTTAAGAAGCATGCTATACGTCGTTGTAGTTCCTTGTCCTGAATAGTGTTGAACTCGGCCGCGGACTGGGGAAATTGCACTTCGCGCCGCTTGCGCGATTCTTCTTCCCTCTGTTTGGTCGCGATCCTGGACAGTAGTGGCGCAACGGTCTCCACATGGGCCAGGCGTACCAATGTCGTCTCGCGATCAAACCTGGTTTCAAAGCTCGACTTCCCATAACGCGATTGACTATAGAGTTCCTAAATGCGAGCATCAAATGTGGTTCGTAGCAAATTTTTTTTGGGAAAAATGACTTACATCGATAACGCCAGAGTAATCGCCGTTAGCCTCGTCGTCCTGTGCTGCATATCGATCTAAGGCATCGTCAAAGTACTGTGCTGCTTGGTTATCGCAGAGCTTCTCGAGTTCTGCTGTATGTTGCGTTTGTATCTGATTGAATCGTTGTTTCAAGTTGGGTATTGTTTCCGAGAACAAGCTCATATCCTCGAATCTGCGTGATTGTGAGCGTTCCCGAGGATTCCCATGTCTGCACGCGCCCACTTTGGGAAATAAGTGCCGTGTTCACGGAGGATGTATTGTGCGAATTCATGCTTGTCGAGGTCCGAGCGTTCAACAGTGTCCGATGATGAAGGAGCAGCCATCAGTTGAAATGCGATGTTAAAGTTGTCACTGCCTGTGATCGGTATGTAGGTAGTTGTTGTACTGTAGTTCTATTCTATGGCGCAACAATGATGACCTCAATTGGGTCTACATAATCATAGTCTCACGCCCTTTCCGTCTGATCATGATGACAGCTCAGTACCATACATGGGCCATCCAATCCTTTTTGTTCCCAAAAGACGCCTACGACTTGATCGTTGTGCGAGATTCCAGGCAACCAGAGTACTAATTAAATCGAATAATACGGTACGCGTCCCGAGAGCCGATCATATGAAAGTGACAGTGCGCGGGGTGACGCAGATGAGCGGTCTCGAGATTAAATGATCAGTCAGCGGCCGGTATCGCCCCAAATGTTGATATCAGTACTTTGAGAGAACGTGGTGTGAGAAAGAGATGTGAAAGAGCACTGAATTCAGGGTATTGTGGAATGATAATCAAATGCGAGTGGCGTGTCCGTGTCATCAACCGATGAAGCTGAAGGACGCGGCTGCCAAATCGCGTCCCGCACAGTGACGATGTCCAGCAGACGTGACGATCTCTTTCCCTCTGGATCCATAGGTCGTAGTCAGGGTCTTTTCATACAGCGCACACCGTCACCGGCACCTTCGCTTACTCGAGAGACACTCACCGCACACCCCTTGCTTTCCCCTACCCCAGGATCAGGATCTGCGCCAGCCAGCGCAGCGACAACTTCGGACGCACAAGATACTACTACTCCTGGGACGCGCTATGCGACCTATACTCCTCGACATCGTACCGCCCCAACTACTGGGACAACCCTCCAGTCCTCCCTGTCTGTTTCACCTCAGCAGCAACCTGGCGCGAGTACCGCCGCCAACAAGCTCCAGTTGATGAACCTCAAGGCCGGTGCCCAGTCTATCGGCCTTGAAACCAACAGCGTTGGTTGGGAGATCCTCGAAAAGCTCGTCGCAGAGCACGACAATAACCCAGAATGGGCTGACATATGGAACGCTCTAACTGCTGGGAAGGTACTCCTCGTACCTCATTGCCAGAGAGACAGCGTTCTCATTTACGTTTATGTTTCCTAGGCCACGCTGCTCTTACCCATTGAGAGCGGAGGGTCCATCGACATCACCGCTGAGTTTGTGAAGGACCACGTCGCACTATGCGAAAGTTCATCGAGTGCCAGCACACACATAGTGACCTTGTCTGGGTTGAGAGGAATGCTTGTAGGGTAAGCCTACAACAGCCTCAGAGTAACTTGATGGCCGATTAATGATCATCCTAGGGACACACTCACTCTGCGATCGTCGCTTCAGCCCGGTTCCAAGCCCTTCGAGGGTCTCTTGGCACCATCGACACGTGTCTCTGCCCTTGCAACGCTCTCTCCGCTTCCTCTGGTCCCACTTTCCTCTCATTCCCAAAGTTACCCTACCTTCACTTTTCCTGCCCACACGCACTCGCTCCCCCTTCCACCTCATGTAGTGACTAAGCCCCCCCTCCCACCGAGGCCCGGACAACGTGCACCTTCACAGACAAGTTCCTCACGTCTCTCTTCTTCCTTCGCCTCACTATTTGGCAAATCATCCACTTCCGCAACACCATCACCATCACCACCGCAGAATGCAGAGCATGAGCATGCGATAGAAGTTGCTGCATACACGATCAACCGACGCATCATATACAAGGATGTAAGCAAAGCGATCAACAAGGCCCTCAAGAACGAAGTAAAAGAAACACTTTCATCATCCGGAGTTCCCCCCTGGGTTATCGATCGTGTGCATGACTTCACTGTAGGACTCTACCCCTTCGTGAGAAGCAGCGACGTGAAGCAAGGAGCAACTCCCTCGTCTGTTTACGTGATAGATCCACCTGAGGAAACAGCTGAAGAGCTCGCGACGCAATTTCAGGCTTTCTATGCCGAGCTTGAGGAACGTCTGTTCGGGGGAGGCGTTAGTCCTGTGACAGCGCGGCCCACTCACGAAAATTTCCTGGATTCGGAACAAGAGACAGCGCGTGAACGCCGCCTCAGTGGCAAATCTGTGAGCGAGCAACATACTCGCAAGGTTCTTGAGGCTGTGGAGCGTGTCATCTGTTCACTATTCTATGACAGGTCTGTTTCGGCCATCTCCTGCCTGATTTCTGTGGTTGACCTCACGTCATGATTAGACTATACCTTCTCCCCAAGTCCGACGATGCCTCGCACGACGAAGCACTTTCTAGCCGCGTAGCCGCGCTGAACATGCTCGACCTCGGATTAGAACACCTTGGTGTCGACGTAGGTGCGGCCGGACCTGGCGTCGAAGCTGTCCTCAAGGCCTGCGGTGAAAGTGCGCATTTTAGAAATGTGGGGTTCTATTCTTCCCCACTCATTCTTTGTCTTTTGCCCTTGTAGCACTTTCTCGGCTCGAGAACCCGGAGACTCGGTGTCCAGCGGACAAAGCGGCTGTATTGGTCGCAGCGCACAAGAACGTAGTTGGTAGGTTGACCCTCCCAACAACAAGCAATGGTGTCATCGTTGCTGATACTGCTCCTAGATGGTCTCTCACGCCTGCCACCTATCCGACTGAAGTCAGAAGCGGAATTGGAAAACCAGAAGACCCCCGAAGCCTCGCATACTCTGAACGGTCACGCTGCACGACCTGATGATGGAAAGGCAACCCCCTCGTTTGACGCGAACCCCCCACCTATAATTGTCTCCCCCGATTCCGAAACCCAGATACATGTGGAATCACCGGTTGGCATAGAGGGTACAACTTCGGTAACTTCTAATACATCCGTCGCCGCCAGCCATGTGGAACAGGAAGGACACCCACCCCCGTGCGAGGCTACCTCTACTCCAGCTGCTCCAGACCCGGTCTCGGCACCATCACGAACATCGTCCCCAACACCTGTTTCAGGCGACATCATCTTACCACTGATGATCTTCGCCGTTGTCAAAGCGAACCCATCACATCTCGTATCGCATCTACTTTATGCGCAACGCTTCAGAAATCAGCATATCGGCGGCGAAGAAAGCTATTGCCTGGTGAACATTATGGCAGTCGCCGACTTCCTTGAGAATGTCGATCTAAAGGCCCTTGGGCTGGGAGAGAGTGAGAAGAAGGTCATGAGGTTTGTCGTTCCTTCCTGGTGGTTACCTGACCTTACGTTTCATCCGCTAGCACCGCCGATCTGACGCCAATCCCTGTCCACCGAGCTGCATTGGACTCACAAGCGCCCCCAGACTCGCCCGAAGGCGTACCTGCCCGTTTCCGACGCGGCGTCGAACAACAGGTTGATGCTATAGCCGGTTCTGCTAACAAAGTTATCCTTGGTGTTGTTGACCAAGGTTTCGGGGTGCTCCGCTCCCTGTTGCCCGGTACTTCTGCCGACGCACACGCGACCTCATCAGACAATCCGAGCGCAGACCAAGAAGCCGCGCCGTGGAACGCGGTGCGGCCCGGTTTTGGGCTTCTACGCCGCGAGAGTGCCTTCTCTATCGCGAGCCTGGCAGCTTCGCTCCCCCGCCGTGACCGCGCGAAATCGTTCGCAAGCACGGCTGGTAGCGTCGGCGAGGAATCCGGCCAGATGATGGTCGATGTGTCTTCGAGGCCAGGTTCCGTGCGCTCAGGTTCAGTGTATGGATCAGATGTAGAGAGCAGCGAGGAGGATGATAGTCAGGAGGAAGAGGAAGAGGGCGACGAGGAGCAAGAGAGGGAGGGTGATCGACACGACGCGCGTAGTATCCGCAGTTTCGAGAGTATGATGGGCCGTACAGCACGCCGGCGACGTCCTCGAAAGAGTCTTTCCGACCGCCTTGCAAGCATGCCCGGACTTGCACGACTCTCTGGGCCGCAGCAAGGACAGCAACAACAGTTGGTGCGTATTCGTTTTTCCGTGTGTCCACTTTCAAGTTTAGTCCGTTAATAAACGTTATTCAGGTTTCATCATCGCCGTCGCGGCAAACATCGCTCCTCCCTCTTCCCCGCGCACCGACTCCCGCCGCAAATCGCGTAGAGACTCCTCAATCGAGTCTTCCGGCGTCTCCCATAATCCCGCGCATCGCGCCTCCAAATCAACGTTTTTTGGATGCAACTGCAGATGATCTACGGTTGTCTGAAGTGAAGGAACTCCTCCGCGAATATAGGCGGGTTGTTGAGGGCTTGCGAGCCATCGGAGGGTTCATAGAGTGATCGTTTTACTCTTTGTGCGATACGGGATACAATATTAATATTACTGTACCGTACCTGCCTGGTGTCTGGGGGCAATACAGGCATTGGACGGATTGGGAAATATTTCCCACGCATGAGTACAGCCACAGCGTGCGAGAGGGCCTTCGACAAACCCTATTCCGGCAACCCCGTCGACGACACTATTGACAAGAAAACGGAAAGATGGTGAGTCTAGTTCGCACATACACCTCTGAAACGGCGAGAGGTGCTCTTGTTTCGAGTGCACTGGATAGATGGCCGGAATTTTCTGGTTTCGGGGCTGGATGGGTGTCGCCTTGAGCAGATGACGACCACTACCACCACCTCGCCCGTATATCTTTCTAGGCTTTAGCTGACTTGCGTTTCTCTACAGACAAAAGGTCCGTATAATAGAAGAAGCCCTACGATGAGGCTGATTCATTGACGATTGTCCTTTGACCGACTCTCATAGGTACATCCTCCTTCGGGTACGTTGTCCTACTGTTGTGCAATGTGCCATCTGTCACCCTTCTGATGCCCACGCCAGTAAGCGCCATACCAAGTCGCATACACTCTGCCGCCGCTGCGGCAATCGTTCGTTCCACAAGCAACACAAGGGTGCGTTTCCATGAAACCTCGTAGTATGGACAGGCGTTCACGAGTCGGTTTTCTGTTTAGAGTGCGCGCAATGTGGCTATCCCAGCGCGAAACTGCGCTCCTACGAGTGGGGACAGAAGGCAAAGCGCCGAAAGACGACTGGAACAGGCAGGATGCGGTACCTCAAACACGTCTCGAGGCGGTTCAAGAATGGTTTCAGGTGCGTGGACTTCTGTTTTGGAGTTGATATTTCGCGAGACCTGAATGCCGTCATATCATCAACTCCTCAGGGAGAACACAGTGGCGAAGAAGCGCTCTCAGCCCGCTTCTGCGTGAAGGGTTGTCGCCTAAACTATGTGTATCATTGTCGCACTTCCACCCCATATCCCTTGAACATACAAAATACATGACTTTCATGCCGTCCCAAATTATGCGTCCGTACCTTCAATCGAATTATTAAGTGTGGTCTGCGTTTGTCGATCGGGACAATCCACATGGCCCAGACCATGGGCCGAAAGCTCTATGAGTGACTTTTATTGAGCATTAACAAGAACCAAGATTAATTGTGGTTGAGTCACAAAGCCTGCATTGTATGTGTGGTCCTCCATAATTTGTGAGCGGTACCGACCTTGTTTTTCAGGCTTTATTAGGTTAGGGCGCCATTCGATCATTATCGGGCTTAGCTATCCTCCTTCAGGTCACCAGATTTGGTTATCCCCGGCGTCACGGAACAATGGCGGTGGCTTCCCTGTGGATGTGTTGCTAGCGACTCTATGGTATAAATCCGAGGATCCGGAGGCTACGTCGTCGGTGAGTACTCTTCTCCCTACGCACCCAAGTTTGCGGTCCATCGGGTATGGCCACCTTCCTTCCTTCATCCATTTCTCGCCCTTCTATGCTTCAGCCGAAGAAACGTGCTGAGGCCAGTGTTAGCTCCACCTCTATTGTAGCATGTGGTGGCGTAGAGGTTCCGACAAAGTCTCGCAGGTCGTTGGTTAAGAGTTTGAGAAGGAGCAAACCGCTGAAACCTGATGCTATTTCGACCCCTATTCTTGCGGATCCATCTGTGCCTTGCACATCTGCGAAGAAACGGGCGCGCAAGGACACGCTGGACGAGAACGAAGCTAGTGGCGATGCAGGTGGGCGCCTGCCCAGAGTTCGTCAGCGTCTCATCTCCACGTCATCAGTGGCAACGATCCGTGCCCACAAGAGTGTCGAGGATGTAGGAAGACATAAAGGATCTTCAGCTACTGGTCCTTGCACCTCGAAACATTCGGGGAAGCCACCTGGCGAACCTCTTCGAGCGCGACCCCTCTCTGAAATCAACCACGATCCGGGGAATCCACCTCAACGCCGACTTCGCCGAGTCGGAACCATCGAGTTCCCTGCCATGCGAACCCTAGACGGTGGTAGCTCTGGTCCTTGCAATCAACCATCACGGATTGCTGTCCCCGTCCGTCGGGTTTCCAACCCGCTTGGCGACGATCCGAACCCCCCAGGACAGTCTAGATCTTCCAAGGACGCATCACGCCAAGGCAGTGAGCCGTCATCGTACGCAGTTGCGGTAACAGCTCCTGTTCCGCCACCACGAACATCTGTGGACCGCTTCGATCTCAGGATAGCGCCCGTGAAGGTGCACACCGAACTGTGGGACCTCCCTGATGAGTATGTCGCCCACTTGTCCCTTGCCAAAAGTGGGCTGTGCGCTAAGCTCATCTACGCAGCTACATGCACGCGTGGCCTGGTATCCTCGTCTTGACGGACAACGATGCGTCGTCCAAGTTCCCACCGATTCACGCGTTCGAAATTGAGTGCGCGACGCATGCATATGAAGGTCGCTTCTCAACCGAGACCAACGCGCTGCCGGTGTTTTCGACACGCTTCCAAGGTGCAACTTTTTCGAAGAAGGACCTCGCGGAGGTACAGAAGGAGTTTCACCCGTCGCTGGGGATCATCACGCAAGAGGACTGGTCGGACGCTCAAGTGCGCAAAAACCAATGGTACATCAAGTTCTGGGTGCCCATCCCGATCTCTCTCTTCCGCAAGAAAGACACGCGGATGTTTCGGTTGAAGGCCTCCGTCAGTGCCGTGGATGACCGCATGTGGAAAAAGGTGACGGTGTATTCGGGTACCGTGGTAGCCGACATCTCGCATCTGCGCAAACACAAAGATATGGATGGCGCCGCTGCGCGGGCCTAGTTCTTGTTATTATTTTGTTAAACCCGAACTCTAACCGACAGTACTCTCACTCTCGTTATCGTTATTGCTTTGACCATGCCTATTAATCCTGTATTTTGTCTATCGGTGTATCATTTGTAGCCACCACTCTCATTTCAATGATAGTCTGGTTTGAAACTGTCTCCGAGAACAATGGACAATATCGAACCCAAATCGAAAACTTGTCAGATGCTGTTTATCTGGTGGCGCAAGAGGAGTTTTGATGCAGCCGCCTCCGTGGCGGGAGATACGGTACAGCCGAGAAGGCATCCGCGTGGTCGTTCAGCCACGCCGCGCCACCATCATTCTCCGATGTCTGACTGAAGCGCTCTCAGGATCCACATGACCGATGTACGCGGTCGCCCGTAACCTCGCAACGACTGCATACTGTAATCCTTGTCACGCTGTGGTCCTACGTGCCAAGAAAAAATTAATTTTTTTTCGGGTGCTTTGCGCTAAGCGATCGTAACGAGTGACCATTCAAGTCGCTCGTTATCGGGTATCGCGAACGAATCGCCCGATGTCATGTTTGGGTTCGAAGGGAAACGCGGGCATGTGTAAGGTTTCTTTGGATAATGTGTTGGTTGCAAATACAAAACTTATCATTGAAACATTCATTTGAGACTGGATTCGACGGACACCCTCAGGGTAGAGTCGAGGTTGACGATCATAGAGCGCGGATGAACTTTTTCACGCCCAATTTGAGCATCCACTAGACAACGCAGGACAACACAATGATTTGACATGACCTCGATTGCGTGAAGGCTACGGTTACTACACGACCCTGGCCCAAGAGTACAGCTGTACCCTGCAGCTGTCTGCAAGCAAACAGTCGTGGATACGTACTGTTTGGATCCCGTCACCTTTCTTTCTTCTTGGGGTTAGCACCGATGGCAAGATGCGACAACGGCGCATTCGATTTGAAGTCAAAGCGCATGGGAGAGGGACCATCATTTGTGCCCCTTTCTGTTACTTTTAGATGTGGGGGGCCCGCGTGTAGCAGCGGACTGTACAGTAGGCCTGCAGGGCTGGTACGATTGTACGGCAGCCCATTCAACGCAAGGGAACTTATCGCAGTCCGACGCACCGGCGACACGGGGATATTTACGAGTGCCGTTTGGCGTCTGTCACCACGCTCCACTACCTTTGGTGCGTCACGCCCCTATCAGCGGAGAATATGAGATGACACGAAGGGAGGTGATTGATCACCAGATGGAAGGGTCGAGATGTCGTCAAATCGATTTTATGGGTCCAGGTTTACAGACCTAACGATTGCGAGTTTCGAGGGCAAGGCATAACTGAGACCGAGACCGGAAGATGGCGCGGGAAACGAGAGCACGTGATGAGCCGACTTGCGCGCGCGTCTGTCTTTTGAGGCGCGTCGCGCAATCGAAAAGTGACCCGAGCCGTTAATTGCACCCGCGCTTGAGACGCTTCGGTCAGTCTTCTATTAAAGAACACTCAATGCTATCTCTGCCTTTGCCACTCCTCCTTCTTGTCCACATCCATCTCCTCGGCTATCCGCATGCTGATGAACCTGAATATGATGAACACGTCTTCAACGTAAAGACGCGCGGATTGCGCGATCGGACCAAGACCATGGAAGACCTATGCTACTTCCTGGTCGGGAAAATTGAGCACAAGCCGCGCTTGAAATCAGTAAGTTCTTCTCTCCCCCCCCCTATCAAAAGATCCACGAGCCTTCGTACAGAACTGAACTTGTTTCAGCTATTTCCGACCTACCCATGTTCGCAGCCATCAGACTCGGTAGCTTTTAGGGCTGTGCTTGCGAAATACCTGGAGGGCCTGCGAAATCATGTAGTGAGACCTGAAACACTCTCCAAATTTCAGAGTACGTCATCATCGTCCAAAGCGAAGAGCCCGGGACCAGCGACGACACTGGATCCCTGGTGGTGGAAAGATGTCGTCGTGCGCAAATCCCTACTAGAGGAGTGCACGGGAATCCGGTGAGTGAGCTGAGCAAAACTATGATCTTCGCACATCGATCGATTTTTCTCGTTTGACATGTCTGAGCACGATGTTACTTGCAGGTTTGAACGAGTTATCATAGCACTTTCCACACACGCACTTTTTTCAAATATACCAGAATCTCTCAAATCTATTGCATCAGACGCTTCTGTAGCCCTCGTGCGCTATTGCAAATCTTTCTTATTTTGGCATTACTGACGTATCCTAGAGTCTTTTGCCGACCCTCCCTAGAGCGCATGTTTCCTTGGGAGCAACTATTCGGGGCGCTCGTAGGGCATGGGAACGATCTGCCGCTCTACTCCAGCAGCGCCAGGCGGATTTGAAACATCCAAAGGTTAGTCTCCATGCTGCTGGCCTCCACCTAAGTGGGCCTCACCGCCATGCAGGGCAACGCAACCGCTAATTATGAATCGGGCTCCAATGCTATGCTAGGGGCTCTTTCCCTTGGCGAACTCATTTCGCTCTGTGAATCTAAGCGGGAGAAATTGCAGCGGGATGCATGGCAGGGAGAAATAGGGCGTGTCTGCCTCGATCTCTTCCTTGGTCTCGCAGGATTAAGCTGGCCCCAACTCCCTACGGATTACACCGAGCGCATCAACGAGGCATCATATTTGTCACCGGAAAAGATATCTACAGTAAGCCTTCCCGACGCCGCTCGCTCGGCTGGCCTGTCTAAGTAAAACGATGTTTCAGAACGAAGATCTCCTGCCTCCACTCCCGACAGCTGCTGCGCACCATCCACAAGACATAGTGTTGTTTTCGTCCCCCATCACGCAGACGTCATCTGTATCCGCGGATCTTCGACTAACCCAAACTAGCGACTGCTGCGGTCAAGCCGGCGAATCTGCACCACGGCGCGTCAACGTCCTGATCACCGAACGCCTCGCTGCAGAGGAACAAACCAATCTGACATTCAAGGAGGCCTTGAACCGGATGCATACAATGCGCGAGGGCCTGCAGGCGCAATTGAAGGTAATCGCTCCCGCAGACAGCGCCGGCGCTCTGGCCCAAATTGGGAGCCCGTCTGATGTACCAACGCCTCCTGCACCCAGCAAGGATGTGACAACAGAGGCACGGCCGCAAGAAAAAAATGCCGTGAGGCCTCCTCCGCCAATACAGGTTGGACGGACGGGCAAAGTTACCATAGTGGAGTCCGCGACTTTCCCCCTGCCCAAGGCGTCCCGTCTTCGTAATCACCCTTCCCGCTCTCGCGTAGCGGCCGTCCCTGCTGCAGGACCAAGTCAACCGACACGCCCCTTGAAGTTGAATAAGGAGAAGCACGGTCCAAGGAAGCCATCACCACCCACCGATCCACCCCCTTCTACTTCTGTCTCAAAGTCTACCGGGACCGATAGAAGCGAGGCAGTGGCCCGGGAATCTCCCGACCATCATCAATCGTCCTGTGAGGCGAGGCCAATAACCACGACAACGCAAGAGAGGAAGGCCCCGGTTCGTCTCTTCACGCGTTCCCCTCCTCAAAATGATGTGCTTAATTTCCGTTAAACTGATCTAGATTATCAATTTTGAGGAAGATGAAGAATTCCTGCCTTCGGACCTCAAGCCAAACATCAAACCGCCCGCACCCCCGAAATACGACTTCATAGAAGACGACTCTGCGTTCCTTCCGTCGTTCTTAAAACGCGATATGGTACAGATGGAGCCCGCAAGGCAGCAGGCACGACCTGCCAGCGCCAGCCTGGCATCAAGCCGTGGGAGCACCCCTGAACGCGGAACAAGAATACCGTCTACGGGTGACAGCAAGGATGAAGACGATTGGAGTTACGAGGGAAAGAGTATGACACTCCGTGATATCCTCGTGCGAGCGGGCGATGCGACGTTTGCTCATTTCGATATTCTACGTGAGCGATATCCCTCGTTTTCTCTTCCTCTCGACTATTGGCACAGGCCGCACAGGCCCCGAAGGAGCTACATATTTCCTTTTGAGCCCAATTGATTGTATCATGTGCCACCCTGCGCTCTACCACGCCCGGATGGTAAGGCTTTCGAACGTGTTTAACTGCAATTGCCTTGCCGGCGTCGGCTCCCCGCGTACGCCCGCACGCGTAGCAGCGGGTGCCCCGCGGGTTTGTCCTTTTTGATTGTTATGGCTTCGCCATTTTGGGTTTGATTGATCAGATTATTAACATAATTGAATTCATCGCAGATGAAGAGGACGTAGATGTGGCAGACGAGACGCTGGGGTGGGAGTAGGTTGGTTCTGGTTCTGACGCGGCGTGGTTACACGTAAACAAACAGGCGCGCATTATCTTATCGAATCAATGGGTCTGGACTTGGATGCTGCAGGCAGGTGAATGATTGAGTGGGGTGCTGATTGTGAAGGTTGCAGTATCTTACACTCTTTGGAAGGGATGGAATTCCCGGCTGGGGCGATACTCCGGAGGCAGATATAAGCGGGATTACTCGGAATCATACAAATCCGTACCCCACAATCTCGATCGCAGATTGCGTATTTAGACGAGTGGCAGTGCGATATAGGGTGGTCCATCAGATTAGACACACGATAATACGGGAACGAAGGGATGGGCATCTAACTGGGGGCATCAAGAACGCTGATAGACAAATTTTTCTTTCCTTGACGTTGGGACGCTGGACAACTGCCGAGCGACGGGGGTGTCGGAAAACATGTAATCCAGGCCTCACGTCAAACGGCTAAAATGCAAATGCCGGAAGGAGTAACAAAGGGAACGTTCGGAGTGTTGGGGACACTGGAATTTTTTTTTTTCTCAGGTTCTTTTGCCGGATCTGTTGACGGAGAGGGAATGAAAAGATGGATAAAAAAAGAGGAGATAAGGTGGGGGGGAGTGGAAACAAAAGGACGGAAAGATGAGGATAAAATTGGGGTTGGGAGCGTGTGAAAACTGAAATGGAAAGGATGTGATTGGGTGATTTGATAATATCTGTTGTTCGATGGCTTGTTTCAGTTGGTTTATCTTGTTTCGTCTCGTCGTCGTTTGATGTAACTTCATCTCTTCTTTCTTCCGGTCACCATCCCATCTCTTTACCCCCTCCACAAACTCATTTCCCTTACCCTTCCCCTCCTCGAGCCCGCCATGCTCGGTGTACATAACTCTATATCCCCCGTGTCTAGGTTACAGTTCCCTCATAATCCTTCTTCAACCGATCTCTTTCAAGCCCCGCCGTCCCCCAACAGCTTTCAGTCCGCTTCCTCACCGAAGGTTCATCTCTCTACTTTCCGGAAAGATCAACCCTTCCCAGCTCACCACATTTTACAGGATCGACAGCCAGATCAAACTCCCTCAACGCCCGTCCAGCCCCAATCCGCCGCCCCCCCGGCTACCCAAGCCTGTGCTAACTGTAAGGCCACCAGTACGCCGCTATGGCGCAGAGATGCCGAAGGTAAACCTGTCTGTAACGCTTGCGGTGAGTCACACTTTCCATTTACATTCCTTTTCACGTGTGTGTGCGTTTCTCCGCAACGCATCTCGTCCACGTGTCAAATGGGTCGACGCCATGCCATGCACAACCCTTTTGTCGCATGGACGATCTCGCCCTTACGCTGGGCCCCATCCTTCTGTTTCGTTCATATCTCATTGTATCGGCTATGTTGACGTGCCTTCGCCATTCTCCCGTCCGCATGTTCAATCAATAATCTCATTCTCTCTCCCTTACACGCGTACTCACAATGATCTTAAACCAGGCCTCTACTTTAAATCGAAGGGCAGCATTCGCCCCCCGGATCTTGGTCGGTCAGGTTCAACTCGCGCTTCTTCAACCTCCGCCACGCATCCTGCAGCCACCGGCGACGGAACAACAGCGCTGCCTAGCCGGCATATGACACATACCCCACCGTCGCTACTCACACCTGCAGCCTCGCCAGCCCTCGAGTCTTCCACTCAAAACCAGCATTCTAACCCACCCGCACCTCATCTTTCCGGCGGCACTTGTCCTGGTGACGGTCTCTGCAACGGTACTGGTGGTAGTTCATCTTGTTCCGGTTGTCCAACGTTCAACAACACGATTAACACTCGATCCGACATGGATTCCACAAAGGCCAACAATCCCGCCTCCCCTTCTGCTCAGCCCCCCGTCGAACAGCAGCAACCGTCCGCAGACTCTCCCGATGGCAGCGCTGGTCAAGCCGCACGTGGTCGCAACGGCCGTGCGGCCCCCATCGGTGCGCTATCGTGTGCTAACTGCGGGACATCGACAACACCGCTCTGGCGCCGCGACGACGTCGGGAACAATATTTGCAATGCTTGTGGTGCGTTGCTCGTTCATTTTTTTTTTCATCCTCTTGCCTGTCCAAAATGTCGTTATCGCCGCAGCGCCTGTGATGCGCTGGCACATTCTCATGGGTCGGAGATCGAATTTATCTTATCACATCACGGACCTTTTGATAACGACATTTATTGTTTTTTTTTGCATTCTTGGTGACGAACACCTGATTCACTGGGGTCGTCAACCCTAATGGCAACGCCAGATTCCCCCCCTCCCGTCGTTGTGCCCGTTTACAACAAAATGAAATCTGACTTTCCTTTTACGTACAGGTCTGTACTTTAAGCTTCACGGGACACATAGGCCAAATAGTATGAAAAAGACTGTTATCAAGCGACGCAAACGTGTTCCCGCAGCTGCCTCTGCCGGCCGTCTCTCAGACCAAGCTGCAGCGGAAACCCTCGTCTCTGTAAGATGCGGAGGCCACGCTGGTACTGGGGAGGAGGAGGATGATGACGAAGATTCACCCGAACCAAAGCGCAAGCGCTCGCGCCGTTCATTCCCTCGAGCAAAACGCGGCGGAAAGGACAAAGGAAAGGACGGGGATGATGAAGAGGGTGGGGAGAGCGAAGCCCAACAGAATTGGGAGATGGCCGATGCGGCTCATCCCGGTTCGCGTGGCTTCATTCACCCTCCCCATCCATTCACTGTTGCCGGTGGGTTCGAATTACCACCGCTTGGTGCTGCTCTCGGACCAGGCACGGATCTGAGTGGGATGCTAGCTGGATACGTCGCGAAGGGAGCCTTCCCTAGCTACATTCGCTCGGGCAGCGGCGCTCCCAGTCGCACACACTCTCCTCTGCAGGGTGGAGCTGCAGGGTACGCGCCTGTCGGAGGGTACGGGTTCCCACGTGGACACTCGCCCATGTTGGTGAGCGGCGTCGTACCGACGGTGGCCGAGCTTGAGCGGCACTATTACGAGCTGCACGAGCATAGGAACGGCCTTTTGGAGTTCCTCGAGCGTACGGAACGGCTTATTGCTGGCGTCAAGCGAGGCTTGGACGAGATGCGCGGGTCGACCGATGGAGCCGCGCCCCCGCAACCTTCGCAATCACAATCACAGCAACCACAGCAGCAGCCACAGGTAGCGTCGGAGGACCACGCCCAACCTCAAGCGGAAGCGTCCAACGGCGACGCGGCGCCGAGCGTCGCCATTCAACTTCCAAGGAGCTCTCCTGGATCTCCTAGAAGCGGGCGCGAGAGCGTATGGCCCGTGACGACTGGTGCCGATAGTGCGCGGGATTAAGGAACGCAGGTGATAATTCAACTATTTGCTTCCTGTCCCCCCCCCCCTCATCATCAT
>QFEY01000506.1:0-42494 GCA_003316435.1 Russula virescens | reverse complement strand
CTATCTCGACTTGCTTTGCTGGCCCATTATTTGCTGTGCACTCTCTTTTAGTTGTATCGGTGGCTGAATACGCTCTTTTTAATATTGCTATGACTATGGACAAGCGCTTCGTCGTATATATCGTTGCTCGCTATTGGCTGTTAGTACCTATTTCGTGACTTCGTTTGATTATCTGCTTTCTAAGTCGTTCGGCCTGCGATTACTATTTTTTTTCCCCGCTTCCCTTTTTTACATTATACATATGTTCGGGCGATGGCCGTTCTGCAAAACAGAAGGTGCACTTTGTTTCTTCCCTGCCAGACTCGACTCGATCTTTCTAGTTATCTGTGATATCCCCGGTTGTTATTCTTGACTCTACTTATGTTGTTGTCCAGGCAGGGCAGGATCGTCTCTATAGTATTGGATATATCAGTGTTAACACGAGTGATTGTTGGAGCGTGGCGTGTCTGGGCTTGAATTAAAAATAATCCAATTTGAACACGATATTGACACGTGAAAGTGGAGAATGGCCAACAAAGAAAGATTGCTCTGCCCAACCCAACCAAGCACGACCTGCCCGTCCCCGTCACGATCTATCTCTCTCGTCCTCTCCATTCGTCTCTCCTCCCCCCCCCTCTTCCCCTTCCCTCTTTCCCATTTTCACTTCATCCTCAATTCAGACGCTCACTTTATCCTTTTCTGGCCATGTCCGCCGCCACCACCCAGCTTGATCCTATCCCCTACCGCTCAATTCAAGATGAGGAAGAGAACGTGCAAATCGCCGTCAGAGCGCTCGACGATATGCGCCACGGTGCACTCCTTCACTCACCTCGACACCCATCAAGCAATGGCTGTGCGTATTTCCCCACATCCTTGACCCCAGTCATGTTTACTCCCTACCGTATCTCTAGCCTCTCAGCCTACCCCTGCACTCTCAATTGCATCCTCGTCCAATTCTCCAACGCTCACTACTCCGACCCTTGCCTCGGAGGACCCCGAGGAGGGCGCAGACTTGTTTTCTCGCGTCTCGACCATGCCTGTTGTCGGCACCGCTCTACGAGCATATGAGCAAACCAAAGCTAGCTCTCGTGTCGTTAAAGTAGGTCGCAATTTCCTCTCAATCTCCCCACCCCGAGGCTACAATCAAAATGTGGCGTTAACACTGTTATCTCTAGTACGGGGCGGAGATGATGGAGTCTTCCGTGAAGAGCATCTCGCGGCCCGTCATCGACCGATTACCGGTCAACGCTTTAGACGAATTTGCTTGTCAGCAGCTCGACAGGGTACGTTTTGTTTTGTCTTCCTCGTCTTCTCCTTTCTTTGTTTTTTTGCTTTTGTTTGTCATCCTTCCCCCCATCTGTTGATCTTCTCCTAATTCGTTTCCATATATCTTGTTTCAGCTCGGGCGCTATAGTGCCGGCACGCGACGACCGCCAAGCGCTGACGCAGATGAACGCAGCGCAAGCGTTGAACGCCAACGAAAACGGGGCCGCAGCAGTCGTGAGTGGGTCCCACAAATACGTGACGTGAGCATGGAGCGCAACTCTGCAGAACGCGACGCCTCACCGGGTGGGTATTCGACTAAAAACTCCGTTTCATGTCCGCGCCGACCGCGGCTGACAACGTATCATTAGAACTAGAAAATAACGTGCCACCGGACAACCCGGAGGAACAACAACAAGTCGTACGGAGGAGCCGATGGCAAGCTGTACTGCTTGAGGCAGGTGGCATTGGCGCTGCCGTGAGCGAAGAAAGCATGAGACGACTCAGATATTGTTTTCAATTGTTGCAGGTCGGTCGTGTGTCGTTGTGCCTAAGGTCCTTCGGGACTTACCACGAGGGCGACTACAGTTAGCGACAACACATATTGACGGCCAGATCGTGATTCTGCGCGACTTTATCGCGTCACTGCAACCACCACCAGATTCACCCCATGCGCTTAACCCGGATGCCCTCATCTCTCAAGAGCGCATGCGCCAGCTTACAAACGCCAAGCGAGATGTCGTCGCCACTGTACGTCAGGTGGTCGACGTCGTTTCCAAGTACGCAGGTGGCGCGCTACCGGAGCCCGCACGTACGCGTGTCCGAGGCTTCATCCTTCACCTTCCACAAGCCTGGGCAAGTGCCGCGCAGCGGGATAATGTCGCACCGACACCCATGCCTACCCGTGGACGCGGCTCAGTTCGGAGGAGTGCACGACGGGCAAATACGAACGGGACGGGAGAAACTTCACGTCCCACGTCGCCAACGGGCACGGCCGGCCCGCGACACCTACGACAAAATAGTACAGGCGCAGGCCCAGTTGCGGTTCCGCCCACCGCAGGCTCAGCAAAGCAGGCCGCACAGCGTATTCTTGCCCTCGCCACCGAGAGTCTTGACATGATGCGTGGTGTGACGGGTGTCGTCAAGGATTCGCTCGACCGAGCTGATGCTTGGGTCGAACGCCTGCGTGTCCTCGGAGTCCAGCGCAACGCCGTAACGGACATAGATGGCAGCGCAAATTCTGAAAACACGCCAGCCCTAGACCTTATGGCACACCGCTCACCTGGGGAAGTGGGAGAAAGCGCCGCCACGAGCGCGGTGGGTACCCCCGCAAGTGTCCATGCATCGCTGCCCTCACTGAGCCCCGTAATTCGCTCCGCGAATATACTATCATCCTCATCATCATCACTGCAAGACACATTCTCTGCGGAACACCACACAACTGGGATTGGTCGGTTGAGTCTGTCGGGAAGTTCACCATCGACACCAAATAAGAAGGATATGTTTACGGAGGAAGGCGATCGCGTTAGCACGCCAAAAGCGGGGGGTCCCGCTCAGGAGGGCTCGCCAGCCATGGACGTTGATGACGAGTGAGTATCAAGTCCAACTTAGGTTGTTCTACTACGTTTCTCTTTTCAATCCACTTTTTTTTCTTTCTTTATTGTATGGAAACACATGATCTATTCCAACGTTCTCTTAGCCTTCCCTTGGTTGCTCTCGTAGTTCCCCCCTGCTTCTGTTCATGTCACGTTTATCGTTTTCTTTTTTGCTCTGCTTTAATATACTGTGGGATAGTATTTCTGAACTGCGGCTTCATGTACTCGCTGGATTCGTGTGGACATGTGGACGTGCTATACGATGTTTGTATACTTTGATCTCCATCGGCCATCAGCAGTTTGGACGTCTCATCAAGGCTTGCGACACTCAAACACGATGCAATAGGTCCCAGGATCTCGGCGCGATGATAAGGCAAACTTGCAAAGGGGTCGATTTCGCGTTGGTCGCCGCAAAATTGAAAATCACAGCCTCATAACCCCTCACAGCCATTCACAGCCATCACAGCCATCACACGCAACAAAATATGTAGGCTCCAAGCGCCGTCATTGCGATTACAAGTTAAGAGAAATGCAATCGGACTGCAATGTTGTGGGTACGAGGGACGATCGATAACGGAAGCGCGCAGCAGTGGGCAGCAACAGCAGCAGCAGGACCAGGCAGGCAGGCCTCGAGGATGACGGTGAACTCGTAACTTGCACTCTTCGGGATATGGGATATGGTGTCTTTCTTTCTGTGTATCTTCACATTTTGTGAAAAGCTTTGCTTGCTGCTGGTGGTAGGTGGGAAAGCAGAAGAAAGAAAGAAAGAAGAAAAGAACGACGATGATGATGACGACGATGATGAAAAGACTGCGAGATCGATCGCCACCCGAAGGGTTGGGGGGAATGAAGGTGAGGCAAGAGCACTGTACTGTACGTCGTTGTATGTTGGGGCGTGGCGTACGGCGATATAGTATGCCGTTTGGGATGGATTTCATGTTTCTAAAGTCCGATGATAACTAGTAGCATTGGTTGGAAAGGTAGATTGGTGGATGAGTGTGGGTTACACATGCACACAGGTGCGTTGTGACTACTATGCACATGGAAAAAACGCGTAATTGTCACTAAGCTGTTTGCTGTTGTTCATGCGTGGGCGTGGGGGATGTTTGTGTTATCTTAAGAAAACAGACGGTCCCGAGAAACAGAGATTGGCAGGTCGTGAGAGAAAAGGTGAGTGTATAGAGTATACCGCGCCACGCCGATAGAAGGCGACTTTGTTGTTTGGGATGCACGCGTACACGATTCATTATTCAAGAATTCATTTCGTATTTTTCAAAAACTTTGTTATCGCGACGACCGACAGACACGTGTGTGTGTGTACAGTGAGTGAATGGTTTGTGTTGGGGTACACACACATATACATACACTAGACGCACACGCACCCACACCGCATCGAGGCAAATCTCAAACACAACATGCCACACATGCACACGCATACATACATACATACACGTAGATATATGTACACGCGGTGTGAACAATCCGGAACCTGAAATCTATAACACTGAGATCCTCCTGTGCGGGAGAGGGCAAAGGGGAGAAGGGAAAGGGAAAGAGAGAAAGACATGATCATGGGGTTCGCACGCGTCGTGGCGTTCATTAGAAGGTCGAGCCCTCGGGCGGTTGTGGGAGTTTACGATTGGTGAACGATGCCATCTCTCTGTATCGTGAATAAGATAAGTGAGCGTGAGCGAAGGGGGGGTGATGCCAGAGTTAAGGGTTTAGGGAACGGGGAGGGAACGGAACGGAACGAACCGGCGAATCTCTACGAGGATGGTCTCGATGCTGCTGTTCCGGTTCCAGTGGGCGAGGACGGGGAGTTTGGCCGGGTCGACTTTGCCGTCGGTCTGCGAGACGAAGGGCAGGTTGACGCGAGAGACGAACTGGATCGAGGGCGGTGCGTCGGGGTAGGCATCGCCGCAGTGGATCTTTAGCGAGTAGATCCGGTTCTCGTGCACCGTCTACAGAAAAGAGATAAAAAGTGGTTCATTTCCGGCGTTGCGATATGCGAGCGCGTGCGTGGGTGAGTGCGTTGTGTGGGGCGGGTCGAGGGTATGACGATGAAGGTAGTGGATATAAGTGTTTTTGTATTTATTTTATTTTTGGTTTTTTTTGGAATTTGGATTAGATAGTATGGGTGGGGAGGTTGGTGGGAGGAGAGAGACGTACGTGTCCTGGACCGATGATGGTACCGTTCCAGTTGGACATGAGGATATCGTCGCTGTCCTCGAGGCCATAGGAGCACGATCCGTCGCCGATGCCTTTCTCGCCTTTCTCGAGTTCCTCGAGCAGGCGGAAGTTGCGTGGAACTGTGTTATGTATATGGACGATGGGATTGGGAGAGAGGGAGATGATTATGATCAGTGAGTTGTGATTGATTGGAAGAGGTGAGGGGGGGAGCAAGGATCGCGTCGGACATAATCACGCACCCTTAGCCATTGGTCTGGTGGAGCAGTTCTTTCTCTTTGTTGATTAGATGGGTGGGTGTCTACGTAGGTGTGTTGCGTGTGTGTCTGTGAAGTGTACGACCCCTCCAATCCGCTTAAAATTCCGGACCCGGACCGGGGCTATCCCGTGGTGGATTTTGTACTAGCGAAGATCATCGCGTTGGGCACTCTTTCATCTCAAGGCCATCCATCATTCACTCTCATCTCCGTTGAGGGAATGTGTTTGGCATCTAATGGAAGATAATCTTCCCGCGATAACTTTTCTAAACAACGAGTGCCTTGCCTTGCGATTTCAGCATGCACCGCAAACATCTGGAAACTGACACTCGCTTGACAGTTGGGTTGGCACTTTCTTTGTTGCGTATCATATCACTATCACAGATAGGGGCAGTAAACTCGGGTGCAGTGTCGCTTGTCACATCTCTTTTGGCTCTTGGAGAGGCGCCCACCATTCACAGATGCAGGTGAGCGTGGCAGAGGGGAAGAGAAGTATATTCTCACGGCCACTTCCTTCCCCCTCCCCCTTCATCTGGGGGAACTCGCATCGGAGAAGTGCCGTAGGACGTAGGACGTGGTCATATAAGCGTCATCTGAATACAAAAGTACGATTTATGATTGCTGGCTGCAGCGGGAGGCGAACTGAGGCGGTGTCAGAGTGTGGCGGATGAATTACGGCTTGGCTTAAGAGCCATCGGCGTACTCGGAGGCCAATTTTTGATACACACGGGGAGGAGTAAGCGAGCTGGGTGCTGTGGTGTCGTTGTGTAGGAACTAATGAGTCGGTTTGTTACCTGATGTGGGAGTCAGATACAATCAGAGGCAGAGGCAGAGACGGAAGGCGGACTCGGAGGCTGAGGCAGACATCAAGGGCGATTAATTGTTCCACTTTGACCGACTCTGAACTGCCCTCCGCAGCAGCAGCAACAAGCCCTTCAATTCCCGTACATCTCTTTCCTGACAATAATAGCTCATCTATAAGCCTTCGACATCGTCTCAAATATACCACACCATGTCCATGTTCAAGGCTACGCCAGCAAATCCATACGACGACATCGTCGGTATGTGGATTCAACGCCGACGTCCTTTCTCCCACAACTCAACTCTGATCCTCATCCCTTTTCTCCCACAAAATAGTGAAAGCGACAGATGAGACTCTGACCAGCGAGAACTGGGAGATCATCCTCAACCTATGCGATAAAGTACAGGATGAGGGCGAACAAGGGTGAGTCCCTTGGCCCTGTTGGCACCCACCTTTCCTCTCTCGATCATGCGCACTCAAAGCTATTCCCCAGTGCACGAAACGTCATCGCGGCTATCCTGAAGCGCCTCGCTCATCGAAGCTCAAATGTACAACTGTATTCGTTCACGCTCGTCGAATCGCTCTCGAAGAACTGTGGGAAAGAACTCCACAGCGAAATCGCATCGAGAGCTTTCACCCAGGCATTAGAAAGATTGATCACCGATCGCGTGCGCAAAACTTTGTCTTGATATCTTTCGCCCTTTTTGCTGAGATTAATGACTGGGGCTTTCTTCTGGCCTTTTTTCATCGTACAGAATACTCATGATAAAGTCCGGAATCGAGCCTTGATGCTCATCGCGATGTGGACCGAAGACTTTGAGAGTGACCCTACTTTGGGCATCATGGAAGAAACCTACGAGAGCCTCAAGGCAAAGAGTACGGCAGTGCACTCTCCTCCCAAACCCTTCTCCCTGTGCTTAATTTCCCTCTTTCCTCACATAGATTATAAATTCGAACACACTGACGAGCCCCCGCCTAAGGATGACGACGAGGCGCGCAGGCGCGAGGAAGAGGAGCTACAGCGCGTGCTCGAGCTTTCCAAACAGGACAAGGGCGGCCGCAGGAACTGGAACGAGTACTCCCTTGCGTCATCAAGCGGTGCAGGTGGCTCCGGCTCACAAGCAGGCGGCGCACAAGCGAGCACAGCCCGTCAGCCTACCACCACGGCGACTTCCTCCATGTCGTCTTCCGCCGCCGCCGCGTCGGCCCAGCAAGCACATTCTACCGGCTACGTTCCGGCTACGGAGACGCGTACTCAGACACATCCTCCATCGGATATTCAAACGCAAACTCAAGCACAAACGACTCCTACACCTACCACCGCCGAATCAGTCCCCCCGTCTCCTTCAGTAGCACCAAATTCGCCCACACTTTCCACTGGGGAATACGCTGTTTCGCGCGTGCGCGCGCTACACTCGTTCAAGCCCACCGAGCCCAACGAGTTGGCGTTCGAAAGAGGAGACATCATAAAGGTCGTGAACCGGGAATATAAGGATTGGTGGCGAGGACAGCTTAAGGGCCGCACGGGAATTTTCCCAGTCAATTATGTCGTACGTTTGCGTCTAATTACCCCTACCATTACCGGCACTCACGTCCTGGTGGCATGCAGGAACCTCTTCCGGAACCCACCGTAGAAGAGGTGGCAGCCGAAGCGCAGCAGGAAGCCGCCGTGTTCTCCCAAGCGGCCAACGTCGATCGGTTGTTGACGATGCTGCGCACTTTGGACCCCGCCAAGGATAACCTTGCCGACAATGAGGAGATCCAAGAGCTCTACCGCTCGTGCATGACCCTTCGCCCGAAGATCGTCAAGCTGATTGATAAATACAGCCAGAAGCGCGGTATGTTATCCTTGTGTATCAAACGAGGTCCTCACGGATCTAACGATTACGTTTTTTGCTCTGCAGCCGACTTGATCTCGATGAACGAGAGTTTCGTCAGAGCGCGTACGATATTTGACCGCATGATGGAAGAGAGCCTCACACGTCATAGTGAATGTACGGTCGTCTTTCTTCTCCTTGCTGCTACCCTTGGCTGACGTTGGAGCTTTTACTAGTCTACGAACAACAACAGCGCACACCTTTCCCACAGCCACAGTCTTCGTACCCGCGGGCAGAGTCGCGCGCACAGGGACAGCAAGCACTTGGCTATGGTCAACCCGCCGATCAACCCCAGCCCTATGGGTGGAACCCAGGCGCATATGACCAAGCGGGGTACAATGTCTTTCCTGGTCCCGCTCCTGCATATGCACAGCAGCGACAAGGTGGCCCTGTTCCGGATCCGCGTGCCAATATCGGACGCAGTGGCTCGTATGCTGCGCGGCAACCTCAACCGCATGGACAGCCCCCGTCACAACAAGTCCAACAAACTCCGCAACCACATGTCCAGCCGGCGTACTCTCAGCCATATCCACCGCAGGATAGTTCGCCAGCGTATTATCCCCAGGCACAATCACAACAGGCAGAGACTCCCATGCAGCAGGAACAGATATCATCTCCAGCTCAGCCCCAGAACCAGCAGTCGCACCCACACGCCCAACAGCAACCCCATATCCAGTCACAATTGCAACCTACTCCGTCCCAGGCCTCCCTTCATACGCAGCCCCAGACGCAGGGTGTGCCCCACCAACAACCTCAAGAGACGACCCCTGTTGATCTGCCCACACAGGCACAGGCACAAGCACAGGCTCAGCCGCAAGTGCAAGAGCAGCAACAACATATGACTGGTCCGCCTTTCGTGTTTGATCCGAATGCGACGTACCCAGACCAGAATGTGCAAGCGTGGGCACAATACTACGCGCAGGGCGGCACGGATCCCACCGGCTCGGTATACTTTATATCCGTTCCCGGCATCACGGATGCGCAGACCCCACCCGCGGCAGCGGCAGTACAACCAGCGGAAGGACAGCAGCAACAGCGGCAACAAACGGGCTCAGTCCCAGCCTCGTCAGGTGCGGCGCCGACAATCATCACCCAGGTCCGCCACACACACGACGACTCGTTACCGAACCCGTACGGACCAGCCAGCCCATCGTCCGCAGAGAGCGCAGGAGGATTCGGAGGCCTTGCCCGCCACGCTTCGTTGCCCAATCCATACGGGATGAACAGTCCGTCCTCTCCGCCTCGAGGAGATAACCTTGGAGGAGCAGGACAGGGCGGCCCCGCGAGCGCAGGGCCGGAAGGTCCTCATGCTGGAGCTCATGCTCCGTGGCAGGGGACGACGCTGTCGGGCCAGTTTGCGCAGATGCGCGTGGGTGGAGAGCCGAGCGTTGGTGCGTGAGAGAGGGTGGATTGGAGGACCTCCTGTAGAGGTAGGAAGGAGTAGCGTGCGGTGGTAATGATGACGAGATGAGATGTTGATGGATGGGTTTGTTCTTTTCTTTTGTCAGATATAAACAAGATGAAGGAGAAACGGATTGTGGGGAGAGGGGAGGAAGGAGGATAGGGTGTCTTCCACGCGGCGGGGATACGAGATACCCTGACGATCTCTCTGGGATGAACAACAAATAATACACTTGCTATGGCTATGTCATTGCCCATGTTTCTTTCTTTTTTGTTTCTCCCTTGACATGCTCTCTTGTGTACATACGTCCAAAGTTACCTTATGGAGAAATGCTACAGTTTCTTTGTTTATACACATTTCTCATTGTTTCTTTCTCTGATGTTACAACTGCTCGAAGAATGATTTCCCCAGCGTGATTTCAACTGCACCCATGTATGGAATACGGGCAAACTCACTGGTGTCCTTTATTAGCATCATAAAGAGATGTGCTAACATTTACAATATGAATACACGAGCAAGCGAAACGAGCAAACGAACGTGAGATAGGGCAATTGTTGCCCCTGTCAAAGCCGATAAACAAAACAAAAAAACTGGGAAAAAGCCTGGACAAGTCGGCAAGCCAAAACAATATCTCCTTCGGAGACATTCTGACCCTCGCTACACACACACGCTAGTCCTGTAACATGTAGCATCAAGTTTCCTTGATACCTTTCCGGATCTCGTCCACCCCTTCGTCGAATTGCCAAAACTCGCCCGGAGGCGGCATCCCCGGTGGAGACTTTGGTACTGGCGACATTAGCGGCGGTGTCATTCCGCCAGTAGCAGCAGGAGCATCATCATCGAAGAGCCCACCAATACCGGGAGTGATGCTAGTGCTCCCGGCGACACCGTCGACGACGCTTCGCAGATACCGTTCTTTGACTTCACGAGCCGCGGCATTCAAGCGCGCTTTTTCGGGACTCCCGTACCATAGCGCGCGCTCCATCACGTGGCGCACGCCTGCGCGCAAGACGATATATCCGTGGCTGGCGGCAAGCGCCATGAACAGCGCGCGGGCGAGGACCTCGTGGACCTGCGCTCGCTCCTTGCCCGATGAAGCGGAGAGCACCGACGAGGCCGTTCCCGCGCGGGGACGGAAGAGGTAGACGAGTGCCGAGTTGGTGAGCGCGGAGAGCCAGGTGAGGAAGGAGAGGCAGTCTAGCCATGGGCCGATCGTGTCGGTGCGCTGGGGGAGCGGGCGCCGGAAGTGGGCGATGATTTTGAAGGCGTCCGAGGGGAACTCGGTGACGTTGTTGAGCATGGCCATCACTTGATACCAACAAGACGGGAAGGAATCATATCATCAGCTCAATCTGTTGTACACGTAAAAGATGGATTAAAGTGGAAGGAACCTACGGGGCGCAAGAGGCCAGATAGTCGCCCAGAGGACAACGTGACCAAATTGGGTGGCCATCTCCTTGTAGTCTTCGAAGAGATGATAGTCAGGAAGGGATACCTCTTTGCGTACGCGCTCGAGGAATTCGCGTTCGTCACGAGCCACTCCGTTCTTCTCATCTTCGAACCCGACGCGCTTTTTCTTGGAGTTGCCTGGACTTGAACTAGACAGGGACGGCCTGCGCTTACCCAAGCGAACTGAAGCGAATGCGCGCATGAAATAGGGTAGGCCGACTTCAGAGAAAAACTCAATCGCCTGATTTGTGACCATGGACGCGAACATCTGCGTCTCGAGACGCGTACGGTCAAGTTTTGCGCGCGCTGCACGCTGGTCAGACAAGAAAAAGGATCGTGCGCCTTTTACAGTGGCAGAAGAGGAGGCTGAGGCCAGAGTGAGGTTAGTGGTGACGAATTGTTGCACAGTGCCCATGACAGCCTCGCCAAAAGGAACATAAATAAAGGCGGTAAGTGCTATGTTGAGGAATGCTACGACAGAAGCGAGGGCAAATGATTTGATGGTAAGAGAGGCATCGAAAGACGACTGATGTTTGTGGTTCTCCCATTGAGTTAGACTTTCTGCACGTGCCTGATAAATATCGAGGAAGCGAGGGATGATCGCGGCGAAAATGATCGTCGGGACAAAAGACTGACAAAAGCGAGGTGAGGTGTCGTGAAGGGATATGTAAAAGGATTGGCTTACGACGTATTCGTGACCAGGACCGGTGTAAAGGGTGGTAACAAACTCCTCGATTATGAAGATGGCGGTGAGAAGGAGAGCAAGGAGGGTCGCAAAAATGGCAATGACGGGGACACTAGAGAGAATCTTGAGTTCACGTTTCCACCAGCGTTGGCCTTCAGTGTAATCTGGGCGATGATTTTCCACGCGAACTGAGCCAAGACATCCCCAGGAGACGGCATAAAGGCGCTCCTGAATGCGCCAGTATTCGACAAAGACAATAGACCAAAGGAAGAGAAGAGAAGAGAAAATAATGGAGTATGAATACCCGAAATGATAGGCTACGAGGCCAACGAGGGAAATAGAGATGAGCGAGTGAGTATAGGTAGCAAGAAATGCAAAGTAGAGAGCGACAGCCTCGCCGAACTGAGTAGGATGAGCGGGTGCCACGTGGATTTCAGGGGAAATGACGGTACCTGATTCCGAATAAAATCCAGCTGTTCGTGGCCAATGTCGATGGTTTTTGTGACGGAGCGTAGCCAAATGTCGTTATATTCGGGGTCGTGAAGGGACATGATCGATTCCACGCGTGACCATGCGTCGCTGTCTGGATGTATGCCAAGGCCGCCGTCCGCAGGGATGCCGGTAACATAGGAGTGCACGAGGCGGAGGCGCTCAGCAGGCGTTATGGAAGTTAGGTCGATGTCGGAAGCCGAAGTGGAGAGACCATGGATGACATCCGAATGGCTGTAGATATGACGACGTTTAGAGAAGAGGTGAATTAGTAGGGTGGCAAGGAGATATCTCACCGTTCGCGGTGTAACAGAAGGTGGAGCTGGTGGCTGGAACAGGAGATAAAAACGAGAAGTTGTCCCTGATGCTCGCCTCGCCTGCCCACGGCGTGGAAGCTGGCGTTTTTGAGGGTGTTGAGAAGGCGAGAATACTGGCCCTCAGCCTCCTGTGCCTCTTGTCTGGCCTTTTGCTTTGAGATGTGGACGGAAGATAGGCTCGCTCTGAAGACGATGACGAGGTCCACGTCACGGGGTGGCATGATGGAAGGTTTAGAGTGGAACACGACACGGAGCGCGTGCCGCTGATGAAAGATGGACAAGAATCGATCACTTCATCCGGTTGCTATCGAAACAATTCGACGCTCGCTTCTCTTCCCCGTCCGCTCCTCGTTCCCGACGCGATCCAGAGGTGCGTACGGTCCATTATTCTCCTCTTACGCGTCCCTCATTCTCTCTTCTGCCTTTAGGCTTTTCTGACAGCGTGTTCGTGGCTCTCTCGGCTACAGCGCGCGCGCATACACCCTCGCCGCTCGACGCTCATAATAATCTTTTCGTTCCGCCTCTTTCCTTGACTCCATTCCCGAAACGCTCTCTCCACGTGTCCATTCTTTAACTCTCCTTTAGCCGGTTTCTCTTTTCCCCTTCCGTTCTTTACTTCCAACCAACATCGCACTGCGTGCACACTCCTACAACCCTCCTTTGCTCGGGCAGCCTCAAACCGACATCATCCTCTCCGTTTCCCGCTTGCCCCATCTGGCCTTTTGTGACGCATCATTGCCTCCGACAAATCCTCGTATATAGGCCCAAGCCACTCTACGTCCTCCCAAGGCGTCTTCTCCCCAAACTCCATCTCTCACATCTACTAATCCCCTCACACACTCCCCCTCGTCCGCAGTGGAGCTCGTTGTCTCAACTTACGGTTCATTATATATATGTGTGTGTGTGCAGCTTATCGATTCGTCGATCCCTTCCTTAAATTTAACTCATAGGCTATTCCTGGATCACTCACGTAGTTGACGCTTGCACCGACTAGACACGATCATCTACCTTTTCACAGTGCGTTAATCGACCCCACTTCCTTCGACACCATCCTTCTCTGTACCACTAATTATCTGTGCCGACAGTAATCCTAATTCTCTCATGGCCTTCTTTGCCTCACCCGAACGGGAAATCTTCGAGCACCGTCTCAAGCGGTCGTCCTCGACAACGAGCGTTCGCCCTCGCAATCGTCGTCCATCCGGATCTGAGAGATTCCCACCACGATCCCACGTCGACCCATCACCCCGCACCTCTACATCCAATTCTCCTCGAAGCAATACATTTGGAGCTGCCGTACATCCCCCGGTCCCTGCCCCTGTTCCCAAATCAAGCTCACCCTCTCCTTCCCGTATAAATGAGTTACATCCGCGAGAGCATAGTACGCCAATCATTCCATGTGTATAGATGCCTTCTTAACGCAACCCCCCCTCCCCCCTAACTCAGTGATTCCAGATCTAAAATTATCATTAGAGCCGTCGCAAGCACCTACGCCTTCACCTATTACCCAGTCCAGTGACGGCGCTTCTCCCAAGTCCAACGATATGCTTCAGCCGAGATCTGGACCGCAGCGGTCTCATCCCAGCACGTCTTCCCCCTCCCCGTCCTCTTCGCGTTCCAAAATAATTGTTGATACCGGCTCTGTCTCCGACTCTGGGATTACTTCGCGTTCATCTCGCTATCTCAACGTCTCCCTGGCCCATACGGCCCACCGCTCACCCCTAAGCATGCGACATCCTTCTCCTAGCTCTCCTAACCTCTCCATATCTGGTTATCTCTCTGACGGCTGTATCTTCGAGCGCTCGCCAAATTCGCCCTACCCATCTCGCCTGGACGTCAAACGTTTACTCAGTAAGCCTGCAGCACTAAGCGTCGTCTCTACCGTCTCCCTTTCTTCAGACCCCGGGTCCAATGATCCCCCTCGCTCTGCACTCAACTCCAGTGAGGCCTGGCTGAGCAGGACCAGGGACCTGTCTTCACCTAGGCTAGTTATTGACTCTCCATCAATATCAAGGTCAGATTCACCTCGACCTGAGCAAGCCCCGACCCCACCCCCACCGCCATTGCAGCAACGGTCAAGGAACGTTCTCAGGAAAAAGTCTTCCTCGTCCCAGAGTCGCGCCGTCTCAACCGCCATGCATCTGAGTGATATGTCAAGTCCATCTCCTCCCCGGTCCTCTACCAACTCTCCCACCGTTCCATCGCGTAGCCACCGGTCCACTGGATTGCAGAGCTTGGTAAGAAGCAGAGCTGCCGTTCCTGCCTCGGCACCGTCTTCTGCCTCAGGCAGGCTAACCCCTGCTGGTGCCATCATACAAGCATACAAAGAGCAGGATAGTCGTCGTGAAGCTCTTGCAGCAGCCGCAACCGTCGAGAAGCGATCGCCTATCATCCCAATAGCCGCCTCGTGGCTTGACCCATCCAAAAATCACACGTCCGAGCGAAATACAGATCCAGCGGCTGAGGGTCAACCCCGCTCTCCTGACAGCTTCATCATCGTGGACGGCCCTCGATTATCTCGCTCTCGTACTGGTGAACACAGCCCAGGTGACCCAAGTTCTTCGGCCCATTCCTCTCCGAATGCGAGTCAGCCGATCAAGTCGCTTACAAGGAAAGTGTCTTCGCGCCTCCGACGCGGCCTGGCCGCCGTCTCTGGCACGGGAACGCAACCTGGGCGAGGGCACGACGGTGGGGAAGTCGAGCCGAGGATGAATCGTCATCGAAGCAATACCGACAGTCGCGATCGACGCGAGCGGCAACTATCGTTGGACCCACACAAAGCGAACCGCAAACCCGAGTCACTTAGACTGTCGGTAGACACGCCGCCTCCTAGTAGCGGCTTAATAGAACCTTTGGATAGGCATTCGAGTCGTCCTACAAAGGGAGAATCAGAGATAAACTCGTCGTACACCCTCGCACAAAGCAAGGGCAAGGAAAGAGTGCAGGAGAACTTGAAGGCCGACGCAAACACGGGTACGAGGTTTTGGAAGCTCGTGAAGCGGATTAGCACAGGTGCTTTGCGCGAACGCTTTCAGAGCGCGAGCGAGGCGCCGCCGCCGCCGCCGGTACCCGCGATACCGAAAGAATTGCCACCTTTGCCGTCGCGTACGACCTTTGAGGTGCAGATGCCCTCAGAAAGTACATGTGGTGCTGGACGTGCTGAATCTAGCGATGTCGGTCATGGTGGCAAAGGCATCGTGGAGTACGGTATCGATGCAAATCTGTCTCCCAGCCGTATTTCATCGCATAGTGACGGCCATGTGATCGCCGCTGCCTATGCGTCACCAGGGACCCATGGTTCCTTACAGGGTCATGGTGTGGGCGAGCATCCGCGCCGTCCGAGCTTATCGTCATCGCCACAATCCTCCGAGCCGACATCTACGCACTTCTTCCGCTCTCATTCATCACGCTCCTCGTTCTCGTCAATCATTGGCAGCTCGCCCACACGGCCGCAGGTTCCCATGCCTGCAACACCACGTAGTCCGAGTCCGCGGGGTCAACCGCGCACAAAGAAAAGTTCCATGTCGTCAGCACGCGGCACCCCGCATGACGAACCGCAGAGCCCAACTTTCGCACACACGCGGACAAGGGGTCGCAGCACCCCGGATATACCGACGTTCTCTGTGTCGGACGTCGTGAATAACTTCATCCTTCGTCGTCCGTCGTTGGCGCGCCACCAACGGCACCATGCACCAACCCGATCGATGATTTTCCCGTCCACTAGTGGAGATATTAGCGCGGTTCCACTGCGTCGTACGGGCAGCGAGGTGCGCCGTACGACGCACCGCCGCGCACATGACCACCCTATCTTGGTGCCAGGCTCGTCTGGGCAGAACCGTGACTCTCAAAGTAGCGACACGACCGTGCGTCAGCCGTCCACATCAACTGCTGCAAACACGAATGAGGGTAGCGCGGTCGAGCGATACACGTTCCGTGAGCTTGGGAGCGAGCGGAAACAGGCATGGACGTCGCAAGAGAAGGAGGACAAGTGGCACGCTCTTTTAGAGAAGAGTGCGCAAGCCGGGGGGACGTTGCACCTGGGTGTGGGGAGTGGGCAACTTGCATCGGATAATATCCGATTCTCGTCAAGCACGTTTTCGTCAGACGCGTCCCAGAGCGAGTAGGATATTGTACAGGAAGGATTGGTAGTATGGTAGAATAGAGCAATGTTGTGTCGATCCTGTGATATTTTTGTATTTATTTTAATTTCATACCAAATATGCAACCTTTCGATACCCTCATAATTCTATATTCGGCAGTTGCCCTTGTTCCAACGTTTCCTTCCAACTACAAACTCTCCCGTTCTCTCTCTCTTCCTCTTTCTTCCAACTAACCAAAAAACAGCCATCAATAACTCGTCCCTCTCCTCTCACGTATAGAACATGGGTGCCACTACTAGCAGCATATCCGCCGAACCCATCCTCGCAGCTGCCGCCGTGGCAGGCGCGCTGGGTTACGGCTATGTGCATTATGTCCGGCCCGCCCCACGCTCTGATGACGATGTGGACGAATCCGTAGATGCGAGCGCGTCCAAGATACCTGCTGTTGTAGCGTCCTCGCTTCACGGACAGAAGAAGCGCGGTCGCAAACTGCAGCTACCTGGAGACGCGACGTTGAAGAATTTGGATATCCTCGATGTGCCCGTGAATGCGTCACGCTCTACTTCGGCTTCGTCTGCAGCGGGGACACGACAGCGACAGCGACAGCAGCAGCAGCAGCAACAACAATCGACACAGCCACAACAGCAGCAGCTGGAGTCGCGGGAAGCGCCGGCTGCGCAGCCCCAGGAAGCCGTACCCGGCGGGTTTGATGGAGAAGTCCCATCGACGAATGACACCCGCCACGTATTGCCGCCATCCCAGCCGCATTCGCAGGAACAGCAGCAGCAGCCCGCGTCCGGAGCGGCAAAGAAGCCGAAGAAAAAGAAAGGGAAGAAGGCGGCAGGTGCTGCGCCTTCCGAGCAGTCTTCTGCGTCTGGTGCTGGCTCGTCTCAGTTGGCGTCGTCGACGTTGACGGAGGGAGCTGCTGCCGCGCCTGCAACCGTTGGCAAGAGTAAGAAGGTCTCGGTGCTGGCGGCAGATACACATGATGAACGCTGGACACGCGTTGAGGCGCGGAAGAAGAAGGCACCTCCGCGGGACGATGCGGGTACGGCGGCAGCGGCAGATGTCACGACGAGCGATGCGGGCATCACTACGTCCGTCACGGGTAATTCCTCGCCCGTGACGGAGCGGACGACGGAGGACGAAATGCCTTCTGAACTCGATGAGTGCGTCCTTTTTTCTTCTTCGGTTCTACTTATGTTCCTGTTGGTGGTGTGTTGTGTATCTGACAACGTGCGCGCGCTTTGTTTTGTAGGAGTACGATGGAGGTGTCTGGGATATCGATTCAGGACGCACCGCCTCGCGTTGTGCCCGTGCGTCCGCCGCCGGGCGAACAGCCCGCGAAGGGTTTCTCGTGGGAGGATTATGAAGGAGATCAAGTCGACGAAGACGCGTCCGGAGAGGAAGAGGGTGGTTGGGGTGTCGTGCGAAGCCGGCGCAGCAGTCAGTTCATCCCTCTCTATGGTGTTTAAAAGTTCCTCTGAGCTGAAATGACGCCCCGTTCGCAGGAACCAATAAGGCTGCGACCGAAGGAACCGGAACGGATGCCACGAACACGGCAGCGTCGCAGTCACAGCCGCCGACGAAGAAACAGCGCCAGAACGCGCAGAGACGGGAGGCGCTGAAGGAGCTCAAACGAGAGAGGGAAGCCCAGCAACAGGCCGCTTTTATCGCTCACAAGCGCGAACTCGACCGCGCCCGTGCTGCAGAACGAGCTGCTGCCCCGAAGCGTACCGGATCTCGCTTCGACTCGCTGGGTGACGAGTAAAACGTCTAGACGAAGAAACTGAACGAAGCCAGACATTGCTTCGAAAAACACTACAATATTCATCCCGTTGTTATATGTAAGTTATCACTTATCACATTGGCTTGCTCATTTACATGCATGTCATTCTTAAAATGCTTCATGTCAATGCTCTAGTTATTAGTACCCATTTAGAAGGGGCCTCCGGCTTTTTATTTTCCTAGCTTCGATAGTCTCCATTGATCCTAACGTACTCCTGTATATGGCATACCCCCATCAACAATACATACATTTTGCGGCGTTCGAAACAGAGGGATAGACTCACGTAGCTAAAGTCGCATGTCCAGTACTTGGCGCTTTCTGGGCCGAGGTTGAGATCAACTCGGACTTCGAGATCCTCTACGCTGAGAATCTCCTTGGCGCGGACCTCGTCGACTTGTTCTGGCTCACCGTTCACGAGCAGAGGAAGAACGGGGGAACCGTCGGTAGGCACGAAAGACACGCTCACGCGGGTCGGATCGAGAGGAGTTGAAAGGGGAATAGACCCCGTGGCGGCCAACACGCGACCCCAGCTGGTGTGCAATCAAGTCAGTCCTGAACGACGGGGGACGGGGGACGGAAAGGGAGGAAAGAGACGCATACTTTGCGTCTTCGCCATAAAGCGCGGTTTTAAAGAGCGCCGATGTCGAGATTCTGGAGGCGATCTTGTGCGCGTCTTCGTATGACCGTGCACCCTGCAAGTGCAATAAGATAAATCTCGAACTCCCGGCATAACCACACGCGCGTACCTCGACAGAGACGGTGACAAACTTAGTCGCACCCTCACCGTCGCGCACGACGAGCTGCGCAAGCTCCTGCATGAATTCCGTCAAGCCATCGCGGAAACGCAGGAACGCGCTCGGATCGTGCGCCTCGTCGATCTCCCGCACCGCCGCCGCCAACTCCTTACCTTCACCTTCACCGCTGCCCTCCGCGGCGCCCGCGCCGTTCGCGAACAACACGACGGTGTCGTTCGTGGACATGTCCCCGTCGACGCTGATAGCGTTGAACGAGCGCTGCACGGCATAGTCCAGGGCTGACTGCAGCGCCGCGGGCGCGACGGGTGCATCGGTCGCGATGCATCCGAGGAGCGTCGCGTGGGGCTGGGGTAGAGGAGCAGGAGCACCGATCATGTCCGGGTGGATCATCCCTGCGCCTTTATCGATGCCGGCGATTCGGTAGGTGCGTCCGTCGCCGAGGGAGAGAGACCGCGCGCGGAGCTTCGGGAACGTGTCGGTCGTCATGAACGCTCGCGCGGCTGCGTCCCAGGCTGAGAAGCCTTGGCCGAGAGTGGTGTGTAGCGAGCTTTGTGGACGGAGAGCGGTGAGGATCTTGGAGATCGGGAGAGTCTGGCCGATCACTCCTGTCGACATCACGAGCGTTTCCGAGGACGGCGAGGACGAGGAGGGAGAGGGGGGAGAGGGCGCGAGGAGAGCATCGGTCGCGCGGACCATGGCCCATGCGTCGGCGAGGCCTTGACGGCCCGTGACGGCGTTGGCGCAGCCGCTGTTGACGACGAGGGCACGCGCACGACCGAGGGTTTGTCCGAGCACATCTTTTGAAACGGTCACGGGCGCCGCTTGGAATGCGTTGCGCGTGAAGCTCGCGGCGGCTGATGTTCGGCGCGAAGATAGCAGGACGGCGAGGTCGAGGACGGTGGGGTCTTTTTTGACGCCGCTGTGGATGCCGCCGACGAGGTAGCCTCGTGGGAAGAGATCGTCTGGGATTGGCTTGTGCAGGTGGGTTTTGGACGGGGCGGTTTTGGCTGTGAAGGTCGATGTCGCCGTCGTCGTTGTTGTTGAGGCGAGTCGCTTCCACGCTGCTGAGGGCTGTGCCATGGTATGTGCACACACTCAAAGGGATGCTAAGATAGTCTATGCACGTCGATAAATAAAACCCTAGCCGAATCTTTTTGTTTGTTTACGTTCTTTTCGTTCAAATTGAGTAAATCTAAGACAGCGGAGGGCAGGGCAGGGAAGGGGGAAGGAAAAGCTGTATTTCCTTGATGGGTTGGCCCGGCTGAGGGATTAAAAGTACACAGCAGAGCTCTCCGCCCCCTCACCGAGGGTGAAGGGGCACGCATGATTGAAGAGGTTATTCTGCCATTGCTCCGTTACTCGAATTCGCCGAAAGTGTGCGGCTGTCGAGTGCAGTTCTCCAAAATAACTGCGTCAATGGTCAACCTTGATCGCCCAGTCGCGTCCCCCATTAAATGGCTTGTCCATTCGACAACTCAACTTATCGTCCACATATCTATTTTTTTTTCCAGTTGTAGTCGCAGCATCGCATCGACTTGGTTCTATGCTTGGTGGTGTCCTCTAAAGTACCCCCAAAATTGCATAATAACTAATCTCATATGCGATGAGTTCGAAAGAGTGTCGCTGATCATTGGTTTCTTCATAAAAAGGATCTGTCACGCAGCCGTGATATCTTTGTGACCGATGTTAACCGTCACGGGTCACGGTCACTCCCACAAGCTCAGGCGTTTGCAACGCTTGCCGTGCTACCGACATATTAGACGACAGCAGGTGGACGACCTCAAGGACACAAAATGGCATCGACACGGTATGTGTCCTTCTCTTACAGTCTATCATCGCGTTATCGCATGGTGCATGTGGGTTGGAACGACTTGGGAGATGGTGGATGGGCCCCATTGAATCCGGATGACGAAGTCTCTAGGCCCGAGTGCTGATCTGCTGCCTCTTTACTCTCCAACAGACTTTACTCCAAAGGACGCGTACTCGGCCATAAGCGTGGCAAGCGTAACACGCGCCCCAACACCTCCCTCCTTCAAATCGAGGGTGTTGCGAACAAGCAGGACGCTCAGTTCTACCTGGGAAAGGTACGAATATCCTCCGCTTCTTGGGAAGTTTGCGCTGACCTTATGGCATTCTCACAGCGTGTAGCATACGTCTACCGCGCCAAGCGAGAAATCGCAGGGTCGAAGGTTCGCGTTATCTGGGGGTAAGATCTTCGTGTTCCCTGCGCATTTGCGATTGCTCATCTTCATATAGACGGGTAACTCGCCCGCATGGCAATAGCGGTGTCGTCAAATCAAAATTCAGCTCCAATCTGCCTCCACATGCCTTTGGCGCAAGCGTCCGCATCGTATGTTTCATTATCGTGTCTCTGTCTTGACGCCAGTACTTACAGCTTTTTCAGATGCTGTACCCGTCGAACATCTGATTACTGTATTCTGTTGCATTACCACTCTCCTCTATCGCAATATGATATGCCACCATGGTCAGCATGCGCTTACTCCGCATGAATACATGATCTTTGTTATGGCACAGCCGTCGATGAGCGTGTTCCTTGTCCACCTCCATATACCCCGAACCAAATAATCTAGTCGTACTCCTCTTGGGTTGGGTGTGACAATGGATATTAAGATACACTGTACAACAAACGTCCTGCAACAGGATACGGCTATGATTGCGACATGGCAACATCGGACTCTGCGACAGCTGCAACCGCACGTCCGTTATCCTTACCCAATCCGGCGGCACGCTCAGATTCTTCGATTGTATACGCTGGTTCTTTGAGAGCCTTGCACCGTCGTTTATGAACTTTACTCTTCCAATGTGATCGTAGTGCAGAGTCTGTCTCGTAGTATCTAGTGGATGTAGCATAGACTGAGCACAGGTGTAAGGATAGAACGGAGAAGACGAACTTTGCGCACTCGACGCAGTAGTGTTGTGCGAGACCGGGCTTTTCGTAGTCTATCTCCTGCGCTTCCAGCTTTGCCCGATTCTAAAAGAACGCTTCAGATAAGACTAGCCATTACGGAATGTAAGCGACAGACCTTGGGGTCCAAGTCAATAAGCTGTATCTGATCTAGGTCTTTCGTACGTGCCTGCGGGAAGCAAAACAAGTAAGTTTTCATCAGTAAAGATACAGCATCCTTCGCCGCCGAAGGCAAAGGCAGTGTCGAAAGAAAATTTACTCGTGTACGGCTGGCACGGTGTACATCTCGCTGTGCCTTGTGTGTTCGTGACCTGCGAAGGCGAGACATGCTATGCCACTGGTAGGGTGTTGAGTGCACACTTGTAGGGAGTTTGTAGGGGCACGGGTGATGTGATGTACTTTACTGCATTGCCGAAACGAGCTCTAAATCTGAAATGTTCGGTTGCTCCTGACACGGACTTCACACCTCTCAACCCACTCAAACACGGATGCGAATATTGTCTTGGAACCTCGTATGTAATAACCTTGTCTTGTCTCGTTCGTAGCAGCTTTAATCTTGACGCGCTCTGCAATCAGAATGGCGTTCGCACTATACCTCAATATCATCCGTAATCAACCCTGCTCCCTCCGTGTCGAAATAATCACATAACTAATGGCCGGGTAGATGGAATTCTTTTAGGAACTGGGATGTCATTCTGAAGGAATTACAGGCAGACATTATTTGTTTTCAAGGTGCCGTTTCACCCCCACGCATCCGTTGTTTTTCTAATACCTGCGTGATTCAACTCGTCGCGGCGCGTAGAAATGAAAACGAGTCGCGCAACAATGGGCCGCGACGTTGCCTTGCCGGACTCGTTCCATTCGTTCTTTTCCTTTCCCGCCGTGAAAGGAGGCTACAGCGGCGTCGCGGTCTACACGCACACGCGTACGGCGACGCCCCTCAAAGCCGAGGAGGGACTCTCCGGAGGCTTACAACCCAAGCCTCCCCTGAGTCCCGAAGAGCGCATCTCGACGTCGTACCCGCTCGCGCGCGATCTCGAACTCGTCCCGGACGCCGACGAGCAGACCCCGAACGACCTCCTCTCTCTAGACCTCGAAGGACGCGCGCTCGTGCTCGATTTCGGGCTGTTCGTGCTGATCAACTTGTACTGTCCCAACGAAGGGTCCGATGCGCGATTCTCGTACAAGATGAACTATCATCTGATGCTGCAGGAACGCGTGCGCGGGTTGATCGCGGCGGGACGCGAGGTCGTCGTCGTTGGGGACTTGAACGTCTGCGCGGCACCTATCGACCACTGCGATGGACACTTACCCAGTAATGCATCTACATTCTGGGACCATCAGGCGCGCGCATGGATACGCGACTGGCTGGCACCGCGCGGGCCTTTAATAGACGTATTGAGGAAGTTCTGGCCCGACCGCCAAGGAATGTATACCTGTACGTCGCCGCCTTCATCTCCCACGGTCTGTGTAGTAGCAGTGGCACTTATCACAGGATGGCACGAATACACGCAGGCTGGAATACGAAGATAAGCGCACGCGAAACCAACTATGGCACGCGCATCGACTATGTGCTCGTCACACCAGGTCTACTCCCTTGGGTTAAAGCCAGCGACATCCAACCATCCATCAAAGGCTCCGACCACTGTCCCGTATTCGTCGACCTCCACGACGAAATCACCACCGACGCGGGCGAAAAGCGCGTCCTGCGCGATCTCTTACATATGGGTGTGGACGCCGCGAAGCGCGAGCCCCCAAGATTGGCGGCCAAGCATTGGCCCGAATTCCAGGGAAAACAGACGCTTATGTCGAGCTTCTTTGTCAAGCGCGGCGCGGAGACCTCGCAGACGTCACCACCCCCTCCAACAACTGCGCCCCCAAACGGGCACTCTGTTCTGGCGACTGCTTTCGACGCGCTGGAAACCCAACTCCCGCCGCCGCCTATAGAAGAGCTGCCTGCATTGAAGGCTTCGCAACCACAGACCTCGTCAAGCCAAGCCGATACCGAACCTGGACTATCGACGCCTCCATCTCCCATGTCGCCCGCTGCGAGTCAGGCTTCTCTCAAACCACCTCCCGAGCCCCGCGAGTCCCGCAAACGCCCACGCACAGACGCCCCCGCAGGAACTGCGAAACAGAAAAGGCTCGAAGTAGGACAAACGAAACTCTCCTCTTTCTTCCCCAAACCTACCACGGCCCCTGTAGCATCGCGAAAATCGTCATCGTCGTCCGATCGAGCTAGTTGGTGTCCGCCGCTAGAGATCATCGACCTCTGCGAGGACAGCGAAGAGATGCCGTATTCGTTGCCAACCTTCACGTCTGAGATCCGTCTGCCCGCGGACAACAGTAGCAGTAGCATCAGAAACGGCACCTCGTCCAGCCAAGGCAAGGTGGACGCAGGCATGGCGTCCTGGTCCGAACTCTTTACGCCCACACCGGCCCCGCTCTGCAACGTGCACCGCGAGCCGGCGAAGGAGTGGCGCGTGAACAAACCTGGGCCTAACAAGGGCAAGACGTTCTTTCTCTGTTCGAGACCCGTCGGACCTGGGTATGACAAGGGTCGCAATGAGCGGCTGCGCGAAGAGGTAGACCACCGATACAAGTGCAATTTCTTCATGTGGTCGAGCGATGCACGACGCGAAGCTCGCCGCAGTGGCACGGTGGATACCGGGACCATGTCATAATCATAGAGTGAGTAGTGCCGTATATTTGTTTTATGTTGCTATCGCTATAACCTGTGTATAATCTGTACGTATGTCGTCGACGATTTTTTGCCCTATTTGATAATAATCTTGAACTGGGCTGCTGAGGGAACGGTCGTTATAAATTACATATGGGAACATGCTCAACAAGCGAAAGCAGTAGGTGAGACAGACGAAATAACAAAACCAATAAAAAGGTCCCAGTAGGCCACCCGACTGGGGCAGGGTTCACGAGGTACTCTTAACCTGTTTCTTCGCGGTCCCGATTTGTGTATTGTTGACCTGTTCCGAAAAAAAAAATCAGCAGCGCATTCGGGGTTATGATTTATACTTACCTTGGTAGCGAAACGCAGCGAACATAATGATTCGTTGAGGTGAGCCGCCATCGGCGAAAGATTGAGGAACATCTGCTCGAATGTATCAGTGCATTCTGGCGCAATTCTCGACGAAACAACCTGAATACCGACCAGCGTCTTGGAATTGCCGCTTAACGAGTTTTGTAATAGGTATGTCAACTGCACATAGCGTCAATGCCGCATCTATACAATCCCTTTCGGGCCTTTTGTTCTCTCACCTTTGAATTCCGATAAGGTATGTGCTTGTCACTCTTCTCGCTCTTCTCCCCGAGCGCGGCAATGACGTCACCTAGCGCGCTCAAGCTCTTATTGATATTCTGTGTCTCCCGCAGGCGGTCCTTGTCTTTCCCGGCGCCGCTCGCATTGAGTCGCTCGCTACCAGCGAGATCGACGAGGTTCAGCGCGCCCTCGCACACCTGGCCGGTGTGCGTGTTGGTGCCGCGGATGCGCAGCGTGAAGACAGAATGCGAGCGTGAGGAACGCTCGTTCATCAGCGTCGCCGCGACCGTGCGCCGAGAGTTGGCTGTCGTGAGCAGAGAGCGGACTTGTGCAGGTGAACGAAGTGGTTGGACTACGACGTCCGTGACGCGCGTCGAGCCCCCTTTTTCGTGCTTGATCTCGTGCTTCTTCTTGTCGAATTCGCCTTTTCCGAGGAGGTCATTTATGGTTTCGTTGTACTGCGCTTTGGCTTTGAGGTTCTGTATATGTGCACACAAGTGGACACGTACGATCTCAAGGAACTGGCCTTCGAGGCTGTATTCCCAACCCTTGCTTTTCAGTTCTTCGGTAACTTGGAAAACTTGGTCTACAGCGCGTGGTATCATCCCCACAGTCTCCTTCGCCTTTTATGACAGTATATTTGTTCAACTTGACGATAGGATTTTAGGGAAGCACTTACCAATCCCCCTTCCATCGTAAAAGACTTTCCAGATCCAGTCTGGCCATAGGCAAAAATACAAACGTTGTAGCCATCAGTGCAGCTCTGTGCGAGTTGCGATATCTCCTCAAACACCTCTTCTTGCGTGGATTGGGGCTCAAATACCTGAACGCGATATCTTAGCACTGGTGTTGGAAGAGCGAGGCGATGAAGGGAGCATTTACTCGATCGAAACTGAAGTTCCATGTATCTTTCCGCTCCTGGCCCGTCGCGCTCTCGCTCGTAGACCAAAGCACGATATCACGATGATCCCTCGAGTCAGGGAAAGACATGTTTGCTAATGCCTCCCTCCGAGCCTTCTCGTCGTTGGCGCCTGAGACATCCGACGACAGCAGTGGTCGTACGCGCGCAAAGACACGGATGTTGCCCTTGAGCTCCTGCACCATATTGTGCAGCCTTCGGCGCACCATTTCCGCCTCGCGCGCCTCTACCTCCAATTCGTCGATGCGGCGTCGCGCCGCTTCGAGGTCAACGCGGAGTGTCGAGACCGTCTCGGCGGTCCCGTCATTGGCGGCACGCAGAGCGGCGAGCTGTGCCTGCAGCTCCGAGTTGTGAGACTGCAGAGACGCCTGCGTGGCGCTCTGCTGAGCGAGGGATTCCTTGAGCGATGTGCAGGTTTTGCGCTCCCGCTCGAGGTCCTCACGCGTAGTAGAGAGATTAGCGCTGACATCGTAGAGTTCACGTTCGCGGCGACGAGCTTCCGCCTCAAGCTCTAAGAGTTCACGTGCATGGTATTTACGCATGGATTCCACCTCGTCCTTCTGTGATATCAACTCTCGTCTGTGAGTGATTTCTTGGGTTCGCGCGGCAGCGAGATCGCGCGCGCGGGTGAGTTGTTCTGCTTGCAGTGCTGCGACCTTCGTACGCTCCGCGTCCATTTCAGCCGCCAATCTCGCGTTCTCCGCTGACCGCGAGTTAGCGATTGGTTGTGCCTGGCCCTGCGATGGTTGCAAGCGGAAGTCGTATGTGCCAATGCCGTTGAGAATTGTCCTTTGTGGACCCGATACCGTCCGCATCCCTGGGGGTCGGGGAATAGTGACTGGCTGAGGCTGAGAGACATGGCGAGGAGCTACTGATTTGGGCGGTGCGCTTGTCGCACGAGTCGGGCGCGTAGTAATGGTTGTTGGTGGGGGACCGGACAAAGCGGGTGGACGTGGCTTGGTGAGAGGTGGCGGCCCAATCCCTAGCTTGCGTGTTCCGTTAGCATTCACAGCAGAGATATTTGGTCCAAGTGGACGTGTTGGTCGTCCTGTGCCCGCTTCGGCAATGGTAGGAAGTTTGGATGGCTGCGTTGTTTCATGATCATCATCATGATCAACAGGGAGTTTACGCTTGAGAGATGTCGTGGCCGGAAGAGAGGAGGAAAATGACGCCGGCATTGTGCTCAAGGATACAGCACCAGACCCCCGGCTGTGAGGGGCAATACGTGAAGTCGTGTCGGTCGTCGCGCGGTTCGCGTTACGGCGCGTCAGTCACGTGATATTTAGCCAAATTAATTTCGTATAATTCTATCTACGTCTGGAGCGTAGAGAGTAGCCCCCTCCAGACAAAATCTCGTGGGTTCCCTCCTGATTCCGTATATTTTGCCAAGAAAAGCTCATCATTTGCCGCTGCGAAGAAGTCAAATCCAACTCATCTGAAAAGATTCATGTGGACTCACGAGTGTGGAATGACTTATTTTTATTCCAGACCTCGAATAATGATGCTGCCTCGTTTACATTCAGTTTTTCTGGAACCTTGACGATCTGAATGCCCCTCGTGAAAGCTTTAATTTCAGGTGCAACTTTAAGATATGGTGATGGTTGGAGCCACGGCTGCAAGCCCAAAGTGTGACGGAGTTCTTGAGAAAGACCATAGGTCTTGTCCGAGAGCGACAAGGCCCCAACAACGGCACCGCGCGCCTGTATTAACAGAGGTCATTCATCTGCTTGGATGATGCAAGGACCCAACTTACAAATGCTTTACGACCGCTTGCATATTCAAGAAGGAGGCGAGGCATGGACAAGTGCCACGCGCGAATCGTTTGAAAATGTGGGCTCTTATATGCTGTCTTCGTGAAGAGCGCTTGGAAATCATCAATGGCAAGTAGTACAGGTACCCTGCAACGCAATTGTGAGCTTCTAATACAGAAACAAAGGCGGCCGTAAACGCACCTTGTCTGTTTTCCAAGAGCTTCGAGTAACGCCGCCAAAACAGATGGTGCAGAGGTCCGATCTTTGAGCCCAACATCGATCAACTTGAGAAGAGGAGTGCCTTGAGGAAGCGATAAACCATCGTCCAGATCGATTTTTTCCTCCGTGAACAGTGAACTCAGATGGTGCTCATTTACGGAAAGAAAGCGCTCGAGTGTTTGTTGCGCAAAGATGGGTTGGAGATATGTCTGCGTGCGCAGGTCATATGAATATGGTGTTGAAGAATTCACGAGGTTGATAGCTTGAAAGTAGTTAGGACACGTAGTCTACGCACGATCAATCAGACGCACCACGTGGGATGTACATCACCATCCAACCTGCAGACGCAGCGTATTCTACTCCTTGGATCAACAAGAAACTCTTCCCGCAACCTGCAGAACCAGCTATGAAGGGATATCATTTGAATTACGCCGCTAGACAGTCGGGCGAATGGACAGACAGAGAACAAATCTGTTTCCTTGGCTCGACTCCTGGCTTGCGGCTTGTAATTGATCCACCAGTTTGATTGTCACGTCACGCACGACCGACGCGGCTTTCGAAAGGATGCGAAACTGGAGAAAGGATTCAGGTCTGGAAAGAAACTGCATAGAAGTGACTCACGTCTAGGTATACATTGCGTGGTACACCAAAAACTCGAACTGCGTCTTTCTCCGGTAACGGAAAAGCGAGTGCTTTGCCTAAGTTTCCTTCTGTAAGGACTTCCTGTATATTGTATTAGTGACGGCCCCCATATGGCTGCAACGCTCGTTCACGGACAGCACTAAATTGAGGTAAATTCAGCTCATCTAGGCGTTGGCTTTGAAATAGCTCGTGCTTAAGTTGATTAGTGGGAAGTTGTACGAAAGCCTGAGCAAGAATCGAGGTAGTCAGCAATACAATCGTATTGTTGATAGTGTAACCACGCACACCAGGAGATTTATTACTTCGCATTGCCTCCATACGTTGCTGCTTTTTGGTTAGCTTTTGGTTTTTGCCTCCCTTGAAACCCTGGGCTGAGCGAGTCCCGCGGCACTCAATTCTGTACAGGCAGTACGAGACCGGAGTCACTTACCATGCTGCTTCAAGGGACCACCCTTCGCTTGAGCGGCATATAAGCGTGCATGAAACGACGATCCCACTTCTCTGAAAGCACTGAGTGACACGCGCTGCCGCGTGGTCGCAGAGAGGAGGGACATGGGCGGAATTTCTCGGGACTTCGGATGTAGCGCAGATTCTAATTTGGCTTTAGCTTACAACGTGGCCCGTGGCACTCTCACGTGACCGCACTATAATCGAGACGGGGACTTCACAACGAGCATTTAGACCAGGACATCCCTTGTATCAGTACTGACGAATATGCAGCTCGATCGACAACCGCGCTCGGGTCTTGCCACGGTTAAGCGTGACTTCTCATCAAATATCGCGACAGACATCCCCCCAGCCTCCGTGCCTGTCACCGCGGTCCCCAAACGGAGCGGGTTCTCGGACTCTCTTAGAAAGGCCATTCAGGATGGTATCGCCAGTCGCGAAGCTGAGACTGTTCCTCTTACTTCGTCATCTCTGATTGCTTCACAAGAACGCTCTCTTTCACCTGGAGCAGCGCCACCTCTCAAAAAGCGCAAACTCCCCAGTTCATGGGGTGACTTTGAACCATCCTCCGCGACGCTTCAACATAAGTCTTCTGTGACCTCGGCATTTTTTAGACCGCGCTCTTCTACGACTCGTGCTCTGCCACTCGACTTCTTGTCCCAAGGTCATCAGGAGGAACCCGAATCACCTCTGGACTCTTCCTCCCAGTCGAAGCCTGTCCGACGACCAGCTGCAGTCTCATTAAGTGAGGAGCAGAATGCTATTCTGGACCTGGTCATGCAGGGGAAAAATATTTTCTACACAGGAAGCGCAGGTGTGTCCGGTTTTCCTTTGTTCTTAAACACCATTCGCCGATGCAGTCTCCGTGTTATGCGTCCTGTTTTGGATTACAGACAATTGTCTGTGGGGCCTGGTTGCGTGAATTACCAATGCGATATATAATCGCTTGCGTGCCATCTTCGAGGAAGGCTGACATGTGTCTAGGAACGGGCAAATCTGTTCTTCTACGCGAGATTATTAAATCCCTCCATAAAAAATATGTGAAGAATCCTGATGCAGTAGCAGTAACTGCATCTACGGGTATTTATACTTCTTAATTTTCTATATTGGTACGCTTGAGCGCTGAGTGGATCCCATAGGCATTGCTGCCTGTAACATAGGCGGAGTGACAATTCACTCATTCGCTGGAATTGGACTGGGAGTAGAGGACGTGGATAAGCTCGTCGATAAGATTATGAAGAACAGGAAAGCGAGCTCAAGGTGGCATCGGACACAAGTCCTTATCATTGATGAAGGTTAGTACATCATTTTTGCACCGACCAGATGTTATAGGTCCTTTAGTCTCGATGGTCGATGGCGAACTCTTTGATAAGTTGGCCGCGATCGGTGGTCAGATCAGAAAGAAACCTCATGAACCCTTCGGAGGCATTCAGGTACGCTTGGGTCTCAGCGTTCCGGTTGGTCCTAGAATTAATGCAATTGCGTAGCTCGTCATCACGGGCGATTTCTTCCAGCTGCCTCCTGTCAGCAAAGGAATCAAGTTGATGCGCTTCGCTTTCGAAGCGACTGCTTGGGAACAGACTGTCCAAAGGGCCATTAAGCTTACGAAAGTCTTTCGGCAAAAGGATGAGGGTATGACCTGGCACCTTAGAACTCCTGATCGGCTGATCGAAGCGATATAGAATTCGTCAACATGTTGAATGAAATGCGCTTTGGGACATTGTCCCAAAAATCAATTTCAAGATTCCGGCAATTGTCAAGGGAAATTGTATACGAAGATGGTATTGGACCAACTGAGCTGTGAGCTATGGTCTTCCTTAATTGCTTGTGCCCCTTTTCTGAAGTAGTTTCAGTTTCCCTCTTCGTCAAGACGTAGACAACTCCAATAATTTGCGTATGAGCCGTCTTCGCGGGGAGAGCAAAACATATTATGCCAATGATGGGGGATTAGCTACTGGTGTCCAGCGGCAGAAACTACTTGATAATTTCATGGCCCAACAAGTCCTGCATCTAACAGTTGGCGCTCAAGTCATGCTCATCAAGAACATTGACGACACTCTTGTCAACGGGAGCATGGGTATCGTCGTTGCATTCCAACATTTCACGGAGTATTCCCAGGATCGCCGTGCAGAGTTTCCACGAGACCGAGGAAGAAACGAAAATGTCCACAAACCCCAAGAACTGCGGTATACTGACCCCCCACCCTCGGGGTTGGAAGGGGAGTCACAAAAGGTGGGGGTTGTGCAGGCTCTGGTGCTCGATGAAGCAAGGAAGAAGCCAGTAGTGGACTTCACTGTTCCTGGGGGTGGGATCCGTCATGTAATGCTTGAACCAGAGGTTTGGAAAGTGGAGTTACCGAACGGTGAGATTCAGGCATCACGAACGCAGGTGCGCGCCTACCACAAAGTTCATACCGACCCACCTCACGTCTGCTGTGGTACTGCAGTATCCATTGATCCTCTCCTGGGCCATGTCCATACACAAATCTCAAGGTCAGACACTTGACAGGGTGAAAGTAGACCTTGCGAAAGTATTCGAGAAAGGCATAGCTCTTCGATTTTTCTTCTCACGCCTATGCTGACTGTCGATGTGAAATTGGGTCAGGTCAAGCCTATGTGGCTCTCTCACGCGCCACGTCTCTTGAGGGTTTGCAGGTCCTGCACTTCAACCCCAGCAAGGTAAGAAAATCAATCCAACCCTTTAGCAATTCACTCACCGTATTGCCCAGGTGCTTGTTCATGACAGAGTCAAGGAATGGAGCGCGGGCTTAGAAGCGCTTAGTATTCCCATCGCAGTCGAAGACTCGGACTCGGAAGATGATATCATCGTGCTCTGAACACCCCTTGACCAGATTCCTTGTCCATGTTACTCACCGTACCGTATCCTCATAGGGTCCCCATAGTATCATACATGCTCATACATTGTTTTCCACCATACACAGTAACTCATTACAGCTATTAGTCCTTTTGAGGCGTTGAACAGGCCAGTCAGATCAAAACTGCGCGCGACAAAGGTTGCTTGTTGGCGCAAGTTGAGAACGTGGCATCCCGGCGCTTGCACGAGTCTTAGGCTTTATAAGCGTACTTAGACTGGGACGTGCGCTAAACTGCTACTCAAACCTGGTATTTGTTTTTTTTTTAATCATCCCCCAAGGGCTTTGCCTGGTCCTTATAGTCCCTAATGGCTCATGATGTCTTTCGTCGACAACTCGCGTGTAAGTATCCTGCGAATGGATATGCGCTATGGGAGCCAAGTCCGCGCTTTGGACACTAACACGTAGATTGGTGATGTTGGTTTCATACGCAATGGCCGATTTCACCGACTTTTCAATGCTCTTCTTTCCGAGGACCATCCATCCTACCGCAAGTTCGGCGTACCACCACATCATGAAGTGCTAGTCCTCAGCGTGTCCGATCATATCGAAGGAATTCTCTCAACCGCAACCACTACTGTTCCCCAGGGGTCACCATAGATCGTACCGCCGAAGAAATAGATATTTATGCCACGAAGTACTTATGCTACATAATCCAAATTCGCCCGTTGACATTCTTCTAGCGTGCCAGACATTCCGGAGGTCTCGTTTTCAAAACATCCGCAAGGAGGTGCAGTGTTGTCGATCCCTTTACAGGCCCAAAGTCAAAACATCGCAGATGGAAGAAATCATCCTCGTTACTGGATGTGATTACACAAACTCTTGGACCAACGTCGTGTTCTTCGAGGACCAGAGTGATCCTCCACAGGCCTCATTTGGGTTAAGGTAGTCGGGGGTCATGATACTAATACTGGCATCAAGTGGCACTTCTCACCAGAATGCTTTCAGGGTGCATCATTGCGACACGGGCCTGAGGGTGAGTCGGAGGTATGTCTGCGAGACTTGGAGTCAACGGATCTGATGTAACTCGCGCACGTCAATCCTTAAGAACCTACCCGAGAATCAGAGTATATTTATTCGAGGGTACCGTGTCACTCGTGTCTTCAAGTTCCTGCCACAGCATCTGAAGGCGGCAGCGGGTGTTTCTTCAGACCCAGACGAAAGCCATAAAGACTCGGATAGTGACTCGGAACTTATGTCGATAGCCCTTACTACCGAGCCTGAGGTACGTCAAGGTAACTGCTTGGCCATTCCCAGCCTCCATTGAAGATATCAAAGTACCATGATCCTCTTCATTTACTGTTGGACTATATCACCGAGGTGATTAGTACTGCAGCCTCCAGTCATACCCCATAGTGCGTAGCAACCCGATTCTAAAGAAGGACGGAGCAGCGGGCGCCTGACAGTGATTTGGCCGTTATGATTTGACAAGAATCCATGAAATTTGTGACGGCACTGCGAGTGAACGTGGCTCACAAAGCTATGCATTGCCCCTCGTTGACATGTTTGCGGCTACTGGAGGACTTTCAACCTGATGCGGTGATGGAACATCTCCAAACGTCCAATTTGGAGATATATCAAGTTCCATGTAGTGAGTTCCAACTTCTACTACCACTTTCCTTACATCTCAGACTCAGGGGAATTACGGAAAGATGTATCGCCTACACAAGAAAAACTTGACACCGGCGTTAGGGTGGCCACCCTTTCCGCAACATTATACGATCAGAGTGCGTTTTATATCCTGCTCCATTGGCATTTTGAGGTCGAGTGCTATAGTTGCTTTTCTTGCTTGTGACAGACTCTGTGTCATTATCGCCAGTAACATGTATCACGTCCCATGGTCAGCCGCGCGTCTCAATACAGAGCTCTGCCGTAGATGACTTTCCACTTCCACCTGTATTAGTTCTGGACGCGGGATGACCTCAGTTCGGAATAAGAGGAAACGAACTGAAGGAAAAGAAAGAAAGACGAAAATGAAAGAAGATATATTCGTAGCTAAAATCAAATGAGGTGTCCGAGTGTCAATATGTCAATGATCCGAGTCGTAACGTAACCGTACTGGTTCCAACAGCGAATCCGAGCAATTGGGATAATAGCGACTTCACATCAGGGACATCTCAGGCAGTTCTTGCCGTTGGGCGAACCCGAAGGATGGATGGCCCAGAATCTCCTACCACTCCGACACCTAACGCCTATGCCTCCCGCTCGTCGCCATTGTCATCGCATCAGAGTGTTCAAGAATCTCTGGTGCAATTCCGCCCCCTTCCTCTCCTACCCTATGACCTCCCATATACAAACGTCACTGTTACAGCATCGTCCATTCGGCCGAACGGTCGCGGCAAGGACGTTCTCTCTTTCGTAGTTTTGGTCAATCCGGGGAACCAAAAAGACCCGTACATGGTTGAAAAGCTTTATGGTGACGTCCTCGCATTGGACCAACGAATCCGTTCTCGTTATGGGAAGAGTATTCACAAGAAAATACCCCATTTGCCAAATGGAAGACTGTGGAGGGATCATGCCCCTTCGAAAGTCGATCAATGCAAAGTATGGTCCCCCTCCGTTCTTGTGTGAAGAACCTCATTTGAGTCTTGTAGGCCGTATTAGAGCAATATGTACAGGCGCTCATCAAACTTCCCGTCAAGAACAACGATGATATTCTCGCATTCCTAACCTCGGATGTCATTAAAGAAACAAACAAGTCTGTCGTTCGTGAAGGTCACAAGGAAGGATACCTAACGAAACGTGGGAAGAACTTCAGGAGGTGGAAGACGAGGTTTTTCGTTCTTCAGGGCCCACAGCTGGAATACTACGAAAACGTACGTTTCCAGACCTACCGATGTTGTCAATGTCGCTAATCAGCTTGTCTATCAGCGGGGTGGCCGACACCTTGGGACAATCAACATCACTGGGGCTCAGATTGGCCGTCAGCACCGGCCGACAGACAGACGCGAATCCGATGACGAGGGCGGGTATCGCCATGCTCTCTTGATCATTGAACTCAAGAAGGGGACGGGAGTAACCCGTAGTCATGTTCTATGCGCCGAGAGCGACAGCGAGCGTGATAGCTGGGTTGAATTACTCGTGCGCTATGTTTCTGGCTCATACAATGGTTATCAGCCTGAGCCTGAGCCTGAGCCTGAGGGAATTGACACCTTGATAATTTGGGTATGCTAGCAATAACTTAGACTATTACTCATTAGCTTGCCGCCCGTAATTAGCATTAAACAAACGATTCTCAGAAGTGAGCACTTTGCGCCATCCACCACCCCGAGTCGGGACAGAGATGATGTTGGTATTGCGCCGTGGGACTTTGTACAATGAGATTGATCGGATCGGTATCAGTTCGGTACAGCATCAGTGGAAATTCTGCCGTCGTAAAGAATTTGAAAGATAAGTTCAACACGGGTATGGCAATTTCTCCTTGCAACGCTTGCAATACGCCGACTGACCTTGTGAAAAGAGGGGGACGTGGACCTACTTCACTCGGACGAATACTGGGGTCCTCATGCCATAACTAGCTTGCTCAAGTGTTTCTTTCGAGATCTACCATCGAGCATCCTAACGCGCAATCTGTACATGCAGTTCCTCTCTGTCTTGGGTACATTCCAAGTCCACTATATCTGAAAATGTGCCCGGTTTCCTTTGTCGTGATAAGACCATTCATCCACCCCAGACCTGGTAGATCCTCAGGAAAGGATTACCGAGCTCTCTCACCTTATCGCGATTCTTCCGGTCGCGAATTATAACCTTCTCCGCGCTTTGATCGCCCACCTTATCTCGATCGTACAGAATGCCAGCGTTAACAAGATGACGTTGCGGAATGTTGGGATTGTGTTTGGCCCGACACTCGGAATTCCCGCGGGTATTTTTAGCATAATGCTAGCAGAGTTCAACCGCGTATTCAATGTCAACGATAACGCAATTGAAGCGGAATCGGCGGCCGACAGGAGGGATGGCACGGAATCCCGGGTTGCCGATGTTAGTGGTGCAGATATCAATCCCAGAAACAACAAGCATTACTTGCGCGCCACCACCGATCAATTACTTGGGCTCTCGGGTCGACAGCTCACAGGTGCGTAACGTCGCCGAGTGGCGCCCGTCATCTGCTTTGTGTTGACTCTGCAGATGCGCGGCGCGGTTAGGCCCGGAAGAAGACAAGCAGTCGGGCGATGAGGAAGACATCATGTCGGTAAACACGGAGAGCAGCGCAGATATGACAGACCAGGACATGAGGACGGAGTCCCTATCGGAGAGCCAATCTAACCCTCAGCAGGAGGCTCAATCCACGCTGGAGCTTATGCCCTCATCCCGGTCCCGTATATCCAACCTTGCAGCGGCGCGTGGACTGCGTGTCCGCGTTACAACCTCAGATGCGTCGCGTCAGGGCCAAGTCTCCGGTCTCACTCTTCCAGTCTCACCACGACCCCCCACACGATCTCCCACCAGCTCGCCACATCCACAAGATGCGGCGATATCTAGTACCTCGGTTCCTTCGCAGTAAGGGCGATGACACATGCGCTTTTGCTAGAGTACGCTTCGCGTTCTGTGATGATGCATGGGCGTAAGTATAGCTCTTTCTACGACGGATTGAGGCCTGCATTTGCCGGGCGGACTCGATTACTCCTCACCGAGTGTGCATGCATTGGAAGGATGATGTGGTGCTTTTTTCTTAGTTCAAGGGCAGCATGTACTAATCACCGGAGTCCTGTATATCTTAATCATTATTTCTGGGCATTTATATATCACCGCATTTGTTCACAATGATTTAACTGCTCTGCCGTCGATTTGCAGTCACGGTGGGAGGTGGTGTATTACTTTATTTAGCCTCGGACGTCAGTGGATAATAATAGTGAGTACACCTGAAATCCCGTATTCTCGATAGACCCATTTCAAGTTATCTTTCTGCAGAACCCGTATCACACCGTTCTCGCAGCCTATGATTACCCTGGCAGCCTGGCTATCCTGCGACAGGATGCAACACGTCTGCGACATCTCGTGCTGACAGGTGGTGCTTCAACAAATGCTACTATCAGCCAACTGTCGGCGAATCTATTTGGGATTCCCACTTATGTCGCAGAGGACACATCCGAAGCTGCTGCTAAGTAGTACGCTGTTTGCGCACTACGCATGGTACTGATCCAATGGCAGGCCTAGTTTGCCATTTGAAGAAATGCGAGCTGGTGACTCGGACACGGAAAGGATGCGGAACACAACGAAGCAGACGAAGGTATATGATGGGTTGATTAGATTCTTTGCGAGAATTTTGTCATCAAGGCCTGCGAGAAATGAGGATAATTTCTGGAAAGCTCCCGTACTTGTACTAGTCTGTTTGATGACATGGTGGTTACATATGGGTGGAAGTTGCGGTGACTGAGCTAATGGTCAGAATCAGGGTGCCAAAAATGGTGAGAATTTCCATATTGGGCGATTATTTTGCCTGTGGCTGAATTCATATACTCGGCTAAGTCGGCTTACCCGTTCTTGCCTGCGCGATGTAAGCGTACTTGGACTTCGGGACTTCGGAACATGCGTTAGACTGCCGCACTACTACCGTGACATCTCTTTGTGATTTAAAGCCCAAGAGCTTTCCCTGGTATTTATGGTCCATAATGGCTCACTACAATATCTTTCGTGAACAGCTTGCGATCAAGTATCCCGCAAATGGACACGCGCTATGGGAGCCACGTCCGGGCATTGGATACGAACACGCGCAAATTGGCGATGTCGGTTTCATACGTGAGGGCCAATTTCACAGACTCTTCAATGCTCTTCTTTCAGAGAGCCATCCATCCCATCGCAAGTTCGGCGTACCACCACATCATGAAGTGCTAATCCCCAGCGTGTCCGATCATATCAACAGGAATGTTATCAGTCGCAATCACTACTGTTCGGCAGGGGTCGTTATGGACACAGAACTAGACATACATGCCTCGAAGTAATCACGCTACACAATCCAAAACCGCCCCATTGACACGTCTGTAGGCCACCAGACTTTCCGGAGACATCGTTTTCTTGCACAAGGCGACAAGGAGGGGCAGTGTTATCCATTCCAGTACAGGCCCAACGTCAAGACACTCTTGCACAAGGAGATTTCGGCCAGTGGATGGTGAAACATATCGACCTTTGGTTTGCATTCGCCCAGCGGCTTGGTCTGGGAATTACGCGGATGGAAGAAATCGTCTTTGTTACTGGGTGTGATTGTACAAGCTCTTGGACCAACGTCGCGTTCTTGGAGGGCCAGGGTGATCCTGCACAGGCATCATTCGGGGTCGAGTTAGTCGGTGGCCATGGCCCTAATGCTAACATCAGGTAGCACTTCTCACCCGAACGTATTAAGGGTGCATTATTGAATCAGGGACCTGAGGGGAAGGTATGTCAGTTGCGAGAATTAGAGTGAATGGATCTGACACTGCTTTGGCATGTTAATCCTGTAGAACCTACCCGAGAATCAATGTGTATTTATCCGAGGGTTTCGTGTCGCTCGTATCCTCAAGATCTTGCCAAAACATCTGAAGGCAGCAGCGGGAACTTCTCCAGACACAGATGGGAACCATAAAGACTCGGACGGTGACTCAGAACTCATATCAGTATCCCTTACTGCAGAACCCGAGGTAAGTTAAGGTAGCTAATGTGCCTAGCCATTCCCTGTTTTCATTTGAGATCTCAAAGTATCGTGATCCTCTTCACATACTATTAGAATATGTGGCCGAGGTGAGTACTGCGAGCTTGAGTCGTACCTTAAAATATGTATATACGTGATTCTAATGAAAATTGAGTAGCGGGCGCCTGACTGTGACATGGCAATTGTCCACGATGATGATCTAACTCGGGTCCGAGTGGACGGATTTTGCGATGACTCTACTAGTGACTCTGTGAGTAGATATTTCATGCAGAGCTACCCCATTTCCGCTTACTGCCGACCTGGTGTATGGATGGAACATCCCCAACAGTCAGACTTGGACATGCATCGAGTTCTATGCGGTGAGCCTAAACTAGTACTAGTGTCACCACGTTCCTACCTCTCACGGGAGCATCACGAAAAGGTCTGTCACCTACAAAAGACTGTGGTAAAGATATTGTTATGGTAGCGAGTCTTTCTGCAGCATTATACAACCAGGGTGTGTTTCTCGTCCCATTTTGTGCTGAACTTGTTTGACTGTCCTGAAGATGTATCTCGTCCATTTCATCACGATCTTCCCCACCAGAGCGAACTTGGGACAGCATCTACTTCTACAAAGGTACCTCGTTCAAGTTGTACTCTCCTTTCCGCATTTATTGGTTTTTTGGAATCTATATTCATTCCACCCTTCTACTTTAGCCCCATTTACCGGATATCTCGTCGAAAAATGAGAGTGGAACACCTCCACACCACATCTTTGCTCCACTAGCATCACTCAACCCTGTCCCTAAACCTGACGAAATGTCTCGTCACATTGAAGCTTCCCCCTATGCGTCTAGGTAGGTGCTGAATCGCCTCCATGACTTTCCTCCAAATGAATCTAACTTCACAGCGATGGCCATCTTGCAAATATAATACATTCTCAGACATCCCCTCCTCTGCCAATCGTCACACCACCCCGATCTCTGTCACTTTCACCTTCTTCTCTAGGCTGCTCTTCTGTGCCTTCGCCCGCCCTGACTAGACAAGGTTTGGTTCAGAGTATATATATAATTCCCTCACATCATGGCGATGTCTGCTATCCAGATGCCGAGATTGAGCGCCCACGTGAATATTACCAGCCAGCCGGAACACCCTCTGGGTTCCTGTATCCTGTACAACCACGGACAGAATCACAATATCCTGCTCATGAGGGAAGTACCGGTGCAGCATATTATCCGGCTGCACATGTAGTCTCATCCCAGGTATCTGGTGGATCGCATGAGATAACTTATCACAACCCGGGACAGCAGGGTTTCAATGTTATGTACACGGACGACGTTAGATTCAAATTCGGCGATGCGATTCGTAGACAATGTTTCAATTGCCACACTACACAGACGATTACCTGGAGACGGTCCATGCTTAACGCAGGCAAGCTGGTCAGTGGATATATCGTGACTTTTTGTTACTGCCCCTGATGCTGATACAGCTTTGCAACAAATGCGGCCTGTTCGAGCGGACACATGGCCGTGCAAGGCCAGAGACATTCCCTCGTAGACGCCGCAGTCGCCCTGTTGCATCTTCCCCGGAAGGGTATACATCGCTACCTAGCATGGTGCAGTCCCTCCCACCAGTGCAGTCCCTCCCACCAGTGCAGTCCCTCCCACCAGTGCAGTCCCTCCCACCAGTGCAGTCCCTCCTGCCCGTGCAGTCCCCCCTACCAGTGCAGTCCCTCCCGCCAGTGCAGTTCCTCCCACCAATGCGCTGCCGCCTCACCAGTACAATCACCCAATCGTGTCTTCCTTCTACCACAACTTCGGCATTGGCTGGTGAGTACACCTGAAGTCCCGTATTCCCAATAGACCCACTTATCTTTTCACAGAATCCATATCTCACCGTTCTCATAGCGTATAATCACCCAATTCCATTGGGGTCATCCCGTTTCTCCTCCACTACTCCCTCGAAAATACACTTTGAGTACTTTCTTAAGGCCACACACTTTACACTCTTTGCTCAGATCCGATATATCTCCGGTTTCGTATTGTATCAAACGAAGCATTGTACTCTACTGCTTCGCTTGGCTGATGATTGCAGGGCTGAGCCCCCCCCTCCCCGCTTTCCATTACATTGCAGATTAACTGCCCTTCGTCAGCCTGCGGTATCATGTTTTCTTGGGTACTTTGTTGGCTGAAAGATAAGGTCACTATACCACAAGGGTGACCTTTTTTGTTCTGTAACAATGAATCGAATTGCGACGGAACCACAATGAGTCCTAGTCATCATTGAAGTCCATGTTGACTGTGCTCGGCCTGATGACGATTGCTTCCCTGATCAGGCTGTGATGTTATACCAGATCCATGGCGCTGAATTACCAACGGAAGTGAACACTTTATAATAATTATATGTCTTCATGCAAGTCCAAGTACGCCGCAAGCAAACCAAAATCGCCTCTGTTCATATCTTCCTGCCTGGAGAAGAAGACCAGACAAGGAGTTAAGTTTCTGTCCAACTAATTCACCGGCATGCCACGATAGCAACCACGATGCTTGTTTTGAAGAAGATTACATGTCTCAGGCTATAGGTGTCAGCGTACAGAATTCCTGATTTAAATTAGGTCGGCAGCCACTGGTTGTTATAACATGTGACCATGAAGTCTGGATAAGAGTAAGAGAGAAATGTACAACTCCACTTGATTCTAATCCACGATCATACGCTTACCTGAGCTTCTTTACGTAGCGTAGTTGATTACGTTTCACGTTTCGTAACCATAATGAGTATGACTTTTGCCATGTGCGAGTCAGGTCCAGATCTGGGATATCTACCAGAGACCGTGATTATCCGCTCCCTGCCTTTGCGTCGTCCTTTCCATTCCAACTCGAAACGGGTTAGCTTCAATCTTTGAGTTCAAGTTCAGGGTCTTTGATAAATGACCGACTGATGATGGCCAGCACGGTCTCTGATATCGATCGTCATGTCGGACCTCTTTTCCTTGGAATCGATCTTTCAACTCAACAGCTGAAAGCACTCCTCATCGACAAGGAGGCTGTAGTCGCGTATGACCTAGCCGTAGGTTTCGATAGGGACTTGCCCCAGTATGAAACGACGAATGGCGCCACGCATGGCCCAGGGGACGGTGAGGTTACGTCGCCGGTAGCCATGTGGGTTGAGGCGCTCGACCTCATTCTACAGCGCATGAAAGATGCAGGCGTCGACTTCGGCCGGATCTGTGCTATCTCTGGGGCTGGTCAGGTACTTTCGATATACGCTCTCGTGAAAAAATGGAACGATGAGCTCACTTATCTCACAGCAACACGGCTCTGTGTATTGGTCGAAAAGGGCGGAGGATGTGCTCGCTTCCCTGAACCCTTCAAAATCGTTGCTCTCACAACTCCACCCTGACGCGTTCTCTATCCACCATTCGCCCATTTGGCAAGACTCATCGACGACACGTGAATGCCGTGAACTCGAGGACATCATTGGTGGTCCTCAGGCGCTTGCAGATCTCACGGGCAGCCGTGCGTACGAACGGTTCACGGGCACACAGATTAAGAAGGTCCATTGTTCATACCCACTTGTTTGATTCAGGTCTCAACTGGACTTATGGTTAGATTCGAACAGAGAAACCTGATGAATACAAGTCGACGACCAGAATATCGCTCGTCTCCTCATTCTTGCCTTCGCTTTTTTTGGGCCTTATTGCCCCCATCGAGGTTTCAGATGCAAGCGGCATGAACTTGATGGACGTCGTATCCTGTAAATGGGATGAACGTCTTCTCCAAGCATGTGGAGGACCTGAATTAAGAGCAAAAATCGGACCAGAGCCTGTGCCCGGCGGGACTGTTCTAGGCAAAGTCTCAACTTGGTGGGTTAAACGATGGGGGTTCCATCCGGGTAGGT
>QFEY01000503.1:725-27347 GCA_003316435.1 Russula virescens | reverse complement strand
AATAATTTCCCTTTGTCCCACTGATGGGCAAGGATTGAATCTACTAGCCACTCCTGGTCATCAGAGGTGCCGAAGTCATAGTATACGTGCCCCTCCCGATGCAGGAATAAGGCATCATCGTTAGTGATGTGTGGGTGGAGCTTGCTTCGGTGGAACCGGTCGTGCAAGCGACGCGCTCGTAACTGCGTTGGTAATTCGATGCAGTACACCGAGGTGTCTGGGTGCACCTCGAGGACTTTAAATGGGCCAACATATTTTGGCAATAGCTTAGCTGCACACCCTTTCGGGAGCGACAGGTCTGCTGTCGAGACGTAAACCAGATCGCCGGCCGCGAACGGATGTTCCTCGCATCAGTGGCGATTGGCTTGGTGTGTTTGAAGCACTCGGCTTTCAATTATGGCATCGTGCGCATCTGCGAGGTTTTGCAGTGCGCGCGAGACGAAGTGCTTTACACCGGGTACGGTGTTCGGCTCCGGTACGTGTCCTGGGTTTACGCTAGGCGTATACCCGTATGTGAGTTCAAAGGGAGCGAACCCGGAAGATCCGCTAATGGCAGAATTCAACGCGAACTCCGTCATCGGAATCTTTTCCGTCCAATTTGTTTGGTCTGGGCGTACTGTGGCTCTAAGTATTTGAGCGACAGAACGTATAGTGCACTCCGAAGCGCCGTCTGTTTGCGGGTGGAATGAGGTTGACATGAGCAACTTTGTTCCGAGTAATTTATGAGTTTCACGCCAAAATTTAGATGTGAATTTCGAATCCCTATCCGAGACAATTGTTTCAGGCAGGCCATGTAAGCGGACGATCTCGCGGACGTAGATCCACGCGAGTTCGCTTGCTGTAGTTGTTGTGCGAATAGGCACTAAGTGCACCATAGATGTGAGATGACAGATGACTACCCAAAGGTAGTCATAGTTGTCTGACTCAGGAGAGGGGCCTACAAAGTCCATAGCGATGGATTGCCATGGACGCGTAGGTATAGGTAGACTATGTAGAAGTCCAGGCACCTTTTGGGTGCTGGACTTAGTTGTTTGGCATATAGGACATGTTTTGCAGAACTGCTCAACATCTTGTCCTATACGGGGCCACCAATAATGGCGTTGTATATACTCTGCGGTTTTCTGGGGGCCAAGATGTCCCAGCACCTGATGTGCTTGAGATATGATGACTTCAGTCATCCGTCGTTTTTTATGGACAACAGAAGGTATACAAAGGACTTGTGTACCTTCCTTATTGTGAGTGTAAATTAGGCCTTCGACAAGGTCGAAGGTCTTGTGATGCGTGATATTTTCAAGCACTTTGGCAAGGGTAGAGTCCTTTGCGTAAGCATTTTTGATATCTCTTAAGATGGATTGATCTCCTTCCATGCATGGCCGGAGGTCAGGTAACGATGGTAATGATTTGAGCACCATAGGATCCTCGTCATCGGTGGTCGAGGTTCCGACTGGTGTAGTGGTGTGTTCTTTATTCACAGCGAGTTCTGCGGACTCCTGGTATCGTGTTTCTACACCTTCGACTAGTGGTCGTTTCGGTGCGAGGGTTACTGGCTCGTCCGCACGCCGCGGTGCATGTCGATGTCTTTGCGGGCGAGCTTCGCGTGGGGACGCAGTTCCCGAATCATGCATTGCTCGGGCTTCTTCGTAATGGACCCAAGGGAGGTCTTCTCCCTCAGGGTCAAGCCGTGCGTCTGCATTGACATACTGGGAAGTGTCATGCAACTCATCCCAGTTGTCATTCTCATAGTACCTGGATAGGGCATCTGCCACCAGATTTGATTCGCCTTTGACATAAGTAATGTCAAAGTTAAAGCGTGCTTGTCTGCTGTTAAGACGTCTCTGTGTCTTAAAGAATTCTAAGGCTTTATGGTCAGTGACCACAAAGATCTTTCGACCAAGGAGTTTATCCTCCCATTTGAGGAGTGCTTCGAGGATGGCTATTGTCTCCATCTCGAACACCCTATAATTCATTTGGGCGGAAGTGAACTTTTTAGACATGAAGCCTGCTGGGCGGCAAGTCTGCCAAGTTTCACCTTGGCCGTACATAGCTCCAATGCCTGACATGGACGCATCGCAAATGACCCAGATTGGGTCATCTGTATTAGGATCTATGGGTCATAGGACCGGCGATTTACAGGCCAAAGCCTTAATGTTGTTGAAGCATGCTTCATGCATGGGTTTCCAGTAGAATGGCTGCCCATTTCTGCAGATTGCAGCTAATGGGCCTGTGTAAGCAGTGAGATCCGGCAGGAAATGTGCTAGGTATTGCACTAGACCCAGAAACCTCTGAACATCTTTGTGGTTTCTGGGTGTGCGCCAGTTGCGTATGCACGCCATTTTGTCAGCGTCAGCATGTAAGCTGCGGTCATCGATTAGATGTCCCAGACAATCCATGCTCGTAGAGTATAAATCACATTTCTCTTTTTCAAGAAAGAGGTGATGTTTTCGGAGGGTTTGGAATACATATTCCAGGTGCTTCTCATGATCTTCAAGTGTATCACTGAAGATGAAGAGATCATCGAGATAAGCGTATACAAATACGCCTATCACGTCTCGGAAAATGGCAGTCATGAGCCGCAAAAAGGTAGCAGGCGCATTGCAGTCACCTTGCTGCATTACGTTGCTTTCAAAAGTCCCAAAGACTGTTGCGAATGCAGTCTTGTGGATATCATTCGGTTCGATGCGTATCTGTTCATACGCGTTGGACAGATCGATTTTTGAGCGAAACTTCGCTCGAGCTATGTTCATCCAGATCTCATCTTGATCTGGGAACAGTGTGACGTCTTTCATTGTATTATTGTTACGCTGACGACAATCAACGACTGTGTGAATCTTTCCCAATTTCTTTGGGATACATAATAATGGCGCGGCTTGTGGTACCGCCTTCGGTGTCCACCAGCCAGCATCAGCATACGCTCGCAGTTTGTCTAAAAGCTGCGGTCGCATAGCTTCAGGGCAGCGAGGCAAACGATGGGTGTATCGCTTGCTCTCGTCAATTAGCGGGATCCAGTGATTGATCTCACGTAAAGGAGGGAGCTCTGGCGGAACTCCACTTAGAATATCACTGTACTTCGTGAACCACTGTTCCCGAAGCTTTTGAAAGTCGATGGTTGGCTTAAGCTTCCCATCTGATGTCGCATTCTTATTATTATTAGTTGTATCCATAAATTGGATACATTTTATTCCTCCCCCCTCTAAGAGAGAAGTTTTGGAGCCCAGACTGCGATTGTGCATCTTTTGTGAGGGGTTCACAGGGTTGGGTGTTAGTCAATTGGACGTGTCCGCGTTTGGCCCTTTACGGGTCAAAGGCTTACTCGCTTGTGTTCGAGATTTTCGCTTCCAAATGAGCATGAGGTCCTCTTGACCTGAGGTCATGGGACGTAATGTCTGACCGCACACACTAAAGGCGTTAAGTCCGAAATCGAGCACAAACTTGTGCTTACGCATAAAGGGTGTACTGATAATCATATCATATCGGTCAATATTAACGACGTCCAAATAGGCGTCATGTTCTTTAATGGGGCCAAGCTCGATTTGAGTCTTGGTTCCATAGTTAATCATGGACCTACTTCCGATGGTCTCAAGTTGCAAAGCAACCAGATTTTCGAGTTGTAAAACACTTAGTTTTGCTACTCTGGTGAAATCATGCATGACTGAGACGGTCGTGCTGCCTGAATCTAACAGGGCATAGGCCTCAAGGCCATTTACTTTGACGAGCGCCGCCATACATCGGTGGTCACTGTCTGACTTACAGGGACATTCCCCCGTTTCGTTCTTATGGCTCTGGGCCGATCTGAACTCGCGTTCACGAAATATATTGGGCTCGTCATGCGCAGCGGCAATGCGTGCGACGGCCTGGTCACTGAGACATATCAGACAACTGAGGTCAGTGTCACTTTCAGGGCGCCGTAATGTCGGCTCATTCCGGGGTAGTTGTCCCACGCCTGGAATCAACAAACTTCCGGAGTTACTTCCGGACTGGCTGTCCCGGTCCGCGACTCCGGGTAATGAGGGTCTCGACATTATGTCGATATTCTCACTCCCGAATACGGGAGTATTATGCGGCGGTGGTGGCTGATTGCCATCTCGCAACATATTTTCTAATAATGTACACCTCATTTCGAGGCGTTGACATTGATCGTCCAAAACGAAAGCTTTGTTGGACTGCATCAAAGTATTGAGGCGCTCATCATCAAGTGCCTCTGTAAGCTCTTTACACCGCGCGGTGGCGTTAGTGTTAATCTGGCGCAGGGCCTCCAGCTGTGTTTTAAGCTGGTGGTTCTAACACTCTAATGTTTGATTTATGGCACTTATTGCCACGGCGTGAGCCTCTTCAGGAGGAATTTTTCCTCCTTCATGAGCTAAGGTCCATCCAAGTCAGATGAGATCTTCTTCATAACGGTCGCGGGTTTTCCACGCAGAGGAGTTATCACCCTCTATGACCTGAGTAATGAGCATATGCTCTTTATAATTGGCACATACTCCACAATGGTGGCAGTGCGTTACCCCACTTTGCGGATTGAATTCCAACAAGTCATTGGGTAGCCATGGGTCGCGCTGATAGCGAGTCCTTATAGCTTCACGTCGGACCTGCCATTCCGCGTTTTCGAATTGCGGAGTACTGGTGCTAGCGCTTGGCTCTTCTTCATGCATGGCCCGGATATATTCCGGTTCGTCATCCGAAGGCATGGTGTAACCATCATACTCTTCGTACGATGATTCGTCATCATATTGTGAGCCATCGGGGCAGTCCTCCTGCTCCGTCTGCTCTTTTTGGTCTTCCTCGGGGCTGTCCGCATCGTTTATCACATCAGGTCCGGGAGTCTCATTTTGTCCTTCTTGGACGTCTGGGGGCTCACCCTGTTCGGGCTGGTCATCCTCTGACCTATCATCGATGACCTGCGCGGCGAATAATTGTCGTTGCGCAGACTTCTGATACTGAGGGCACTTGGGGTCTGTGGCTATGTGCCCAACCTTGCCACATTTATAGCATGTCAGCTTGGAGGTATCTCCTTTCACTGGTGGCACTTTTCCCGCGACGGGGCCTCTTCGAGGATCTGTTGCTGACTTTGGTATAGGGCGAGGTGCCTGTGTCCCAGCTCCAGGACCACTCCGACGCTGCGACTGATTAGCCGATGAGGTGCGTGGACGCTGACTATCTCGCGGCCTTTGCGGCTTTGTTGAGGGGTTATTGGCTGGCACAGTTATGCCTTGCCCACCTGTCTTTTCATTACCTCGTCCCAACTTTAGGGAGGTAAATGTTTTTTCGAGATGTCGTGCTTTCCGCACAATATCATCGATTGAGCTGTTTTCGGCGGAAATACCATCGTACAATGCTAAGTGGTGCCGGTATTCGACTGGAAGCCTGTTGAGGAGTCTCCGTTTGAAGGAGTACTCATCCGGGTACTGGGTCAGCCTTCCTGCCCAAAGCATTAACTCGCGATGGAAGCCAGCTACTCCTTCCTCGTACGAGAATTTAACTTGTGCGTAATGGCGGATGGCTTGTTGGGCCGTTGCCGTCGTTATGAATGTGCGGAAGAGTCCTACGATTAGAGATTCAAACGACCAATCGCGGATTATTCGCGATGGGCGTTCTACTTCTTGGCTATACCATCGCTCAGCTTTGCCTCTCAGGCAACTGCCAGCTAGCATAATCCTATCAGCGTCTCTATCCCCTTCAGTTAGACGATGGAGTTTAAAGTAACACAGAAGGCTTTGCAGCCATCTGTCTAATTTATCAAAGTCGTCTTTGCCTTCATAGGCCTCAGGCAACTTTACTCTTAGCCCTCTAATTTCAGGCAAATTAGCCGGAGCTCCAACCAGGGAGTCTCAAATGTGCTGCAGTAGATTATTTATCATTTCTGCTTCAGGATCGATTTGTATCTGTCCTGGCACAAGTGCGAGGGGCTGATATGGAGCCGCATATTGGACCTGGGGTTGTATGGCAGGTGCTACTGGTTGCTGCGCCTGAGCCATCTGAGGTACCACAGGGACTTGCACCTGAGGTATCTGCTGTTGTACTTGAGGCGCCCTTGGTCCTACAAGTACCTGTGGCTGCTGTATCTGTGGAGCTATTGGCGCCGCTGGATACGCCTGACGCACGTAGCCTGCGGACGCTTGACGTGCTACGCGTTGGGCATAATCTCTGCCTAAGGCGTTGGGTTCCGGGGGCGCTATGGCTGGGTGGCCTGCGAGCTGTGCTTGGTTCATGTTCTGAGGAACCATGTCGTCGCCTTGGGTATTGTATAGGTCATTACCCGAGTCAGGGGCATAAGGTCCCTCACCGTGGTGCGAGGACTCGTTATTTCTATCATTGCCCTCACCACCCTCGTCATCGGATGGCTCATCACCGGGGTCTCCTCCGGCTCCTGCCAGCAATTGCTGAGGAGGGCCTTCAGTACGTCCTTGCCGTCCTTTTAGGAATGCGCGGACTTCAGATCCTCTCATCTGAGATTGATACCTCAACTGGGACACTGTCCTTTGCTGAGTGGCTCCTCCAATCTGCGCTTGAGTTGGGGAGTCGGGTAAGTCAGTCGAATCCCTTTCTTCGACCTTAATTTGGGTCGAGGGGGAAGATTGACTTGCCAGCTCCTCAAGTCTTACGGAGTACGGGGCTGGTGGAGGGCCAAATCGAGCTTGAGCACTTAGTCGGCACTCATACTCCACGGTTCCTTCATTAGGTCCGCGTTCAGCGAATAACGCTTGACTTGCCAAAGCGCAGGGTGACACAGTAGTCATACCAGCGTTTTGGACTTTGTAGCGGATACGGTTGGTCGTTTCTCGCAGAGTGTCAAAGGTGGTCGACATATCAATCATCTTCTTGTCTGTATCAAGGAAGACCAGGCGAAGTCTTTCCAGAGCGTGACAATTCTGGCGAGACTCCGTCCGGTTTCTAGCTGCTACACTACTCCAATGAGTGAGAGCATCATCGAGTAACTTCCATTCTTCCTCGATACTATATGTATGAGGATGGGGGTCTATTTCTCTTCGGTAATGGGTACTTCCCTCACTGATAGGGGATATCTCAACCTTTTTTCCTTTCCCTTTGTCCCTTCGGACATTGGGTGGAGGGGTAGACCTTACATCCACTGAGTCAGAGGATTGGTGTGAGCTAGGGCTAGCTGGAGCAGTAGTATACTGTTGCTCTATCTCCTGATGTGAGATGGCAAAACCTCCCAGGAACTCATGGGGGGTTTTGCTCTCTTTTTGGATGGTATTATCAGATGGATTATCCTCATGAGAGGCTTCTCCTTCTTTGCCAATAATCTCAGTGACTGGGGTCAATGGACTCCTTTCAGAAAGCGAAGTAACAGGAGGTGTGGCTGCACTTTCCTGCTCTATGGCTGGCTGCTCCTCACCTTGAGGATTAGCTTGTGCTTCACGTTCTAAACAACGACGGTGATAAGACCGAGTGTTATGCGCAGGTACATCACTAGACGACATGTCTGATTACAAGAAAAAAAAGGGAATGGCCCTTTGTCACCGTGGTGATAAGTGTCGCTTTTACAATAAGACCTTCTGTTCAAAGGTTCAAAAAAGTGTAACGCGCTCGCTGTTGGGTGTGCGCAGGAAATGTTTTATAGTTAAATGAAGAGAGACTTAAAGCTTATTCAAGGGCTTCACACAATAGAACCAGCTCAATCAGCGGTTTATTGTAAAGTCACGTAGAAAAGTAGTCTGCCCCTCCTTATGGGAAGGGCATGCCTTTATATACATACAGGGAATGTAACTATTTATGGAAAGGTGCCACTCCGCAGAGTGCCCTTCTTCTGAAACAAGTAAATTTTATTCTAAGACAAGCACTCGTTTCAGAGTGTGTCTCCTTAGGCAATCTGCTCCTTAGATCGAGCGAATTGCATATCTTTTAGTGCATACACACACGCGTGTGTGCCTCGGGCCGGGACTGCCCGTCGGCCGTATAGTCTCGTACCAGCAATCGCACTGCTACGCTTATCTTTGAGGGTATGTCTTCTGATGAAAATCAGGAGACATGTGATTTATTTAGGGTGTGTTTCTATTTAAGATACATGCTCTTATCAGGCCAGCATCCAGTCACGTGATATGGCAACTGGATGTCGGCCGTGTATTGATTATGTTAGCGGTCATTGAAGTGACCACGTCGTAAGGCGTTCGCCTTACACATGTTCTTCTTACACCAGCCTTTTCTCATTCTCATTTTTCTAGGTCCTCTTAGCATCCTCACTATCACTACAGATCAGTTGTCAGGGGATGTGTTATTTTGACCAACTGCTTGAACATTTCACTCAGCCAAAAGCTGATAGCCCACCTTTCTTCAATGAGCAGCAGCAAATATGTCACCTCTAGCATATACTTTTGATCTGGAACAAAGAGGTGTAAACACTGACAGTCTTGATTATACTGTAAGGGAGCTGCATGCTGACCTCAGAATCCCATCCACTATGCATGGCTGCTGCTACTGCCACTTGCCCCTCACACTTGCTGCCAAGTGTTACTGATGCACAGCCTCACACCTTCTCTTTTCAGCTTGTCTCTTGTTCTCTTTCTATCTCCTTTTAGACTAGGTAGTACAGTCAACAGTTAGCATGTAATAAACAGTCTTGTGAATATATATAAAGAGCACTGTGCCCTCAACAAACAGAGAAGCATGCATCGCATTTACCCCCTTTATTTTGTGTGAACAAAAGTACTATACAGCTGTGTGGGGCCTCTGGTCTACATGTTTGTCTTCCTCCCCTTTTCCTTCTATTTTTGAACTCACAGTGTGGTCCCATCTTGAGATCCATCACCACAATACCATAACTTTAGATTTAAGGGTGTATGTAGTTTAGTTAACCATAGGGTATATCTGTGGTAACATTATGCAGGCTTGTGGTGTACCATGATATACTTGCACCATGGTAACTAAATAAATATCACAGTTTAAACCCTTAACCATGGGTATGGTGTGTAAACAGGTATAGTGTTGCAGGTGACAGGTGTGGTATATATTTAGGTTATCTGTGGTGTAACCCATGTTCAACCCTAAGTGTACAAATACCTGCACCAAGCAGTTCATTCTTCTTCCATCATCTGCATTCCTTTGCATCATACCCCAGAACTCTTTTTGACAGTCCTTATCTGGCCACCTTATCAAACTCTATCCTGGACCATTCAGGGACATATTCCAAACATTGCTAACTGAAAAGGAGGCCATTTTTGTGGCAGTCAGAGTTCTGTCAAAGCCATCCCACAAGAATTGAGTCAAAATGAATGCTGGTGCAGAAGATGGGGATAATTAGCATTACACATTTCTCCTCTCTTCCCCATTTTTTCTTATCTCTTTACAGACTTCATAGTACCACTTTTAATGCAAATAATGGTATCATTTTCTGTGAAGAGGATCAATGCTGTGAGGCCTGATCCTAACTTTGTTTTGTTCTTATGATTGCACTTGACCTGCACAATATGGCCATATGGGACATTTGGTCCACATGCCCATCTCTTATCCTCATGCCACCAATCTCATAGAACTCACAAGCATTTTATCACTACAGGAACTCAACAGATAGTCACTAAGATGTAGCAGATTTTTTTTTTCCATTTTTCCCAATTTTTCTGCATTTTTTTACACCCAGGAAGGTTGGGTATCAAAGTTAACCCATTAGGGTGACATTTCAGATGTCAGGTTCTGAATTCACCCATTAGACCCTGATTTGGGTCAAATTTTGGTCAACCCATTAGGACCCAAACCACCTAAAATTGGACCCCAACCCTAACTGGCATTTTGGGGGGTCCTACCATATCCCCAATGTCCAAGTCATTATCTTATCGATTTACTGATATCTCTGGCTATCTTTCATATCCAAGAACTGGAATTTCACAGTCACATGGGGTGTTAGTGGGGGAGAGCTAGGAATGCTCCCAATGCTCCTTGCTCTCCCCCCACTGACACCCCACATGACTGTGGGATTCTGGCTCTTGTTCTCAGACATGAGAGATAGCCAGAGATATCAGCAATCAATAAGATAATGACTTGGACAGACAGAGTATGATACAGTGACTGTATCATACTAAGTAGATGCATGTGACAGTATGTGATGGTCTCTGTGTGTCCTCCTTGTGTGCTTACTGTGGCCCTTCTTCACAACTTGATAGGCCTTCACTCAGCCACAAAACAATGATGGCAACAACAGTAGCCAGTAACCCGAGACAACAGGGGGCCCAGGGAAAGGTAAGTGGCCAGTTTTGATGGTGATGTCACCAGACTGACATGATTTTCAAATGTCCAGGTTGTCTTGTAGGGCAATTGGGCATGCCTGGTGCACTCAGTCCTCTGGCCTCAAAAGGCCTTGTTTCTTTGTGTGCTGCCTTCCATGGTGGCTTCCTCTCAGGCTGGCAAGTGCCTGTGGTCTTCAAGGTGGTTGGCCCATGCTCCAGTGGTGCCTTTTGCAGTAGCAAGGTGTGCTCAGTCATGCCCACTCTTGATGACCAGTCGAGTCCACATGCACCCCATGTGGTGTCCTCTTGCATTGGCACTGCATGCTCGTGTTTGTGCTTGGTCAGGACTAGTGCCTCAAGCCAGCATTTTCCTGTGATTGAGTGAAGTTGCTGCACCTCATTGCACACATGCTCACCCTCTTGTGTTAGCAGGGTGCACTCAGCTGTGCATTCCCTTGGTGATGGTGGCAACCTGGGCATTTGTCTGCCATCTGTCAAGCTGTCTTGTGGTGTGATGTGGCAGCTGGTCAGGCACTCCTTTGGCAGCACCTTGCATATGTGCCCTCCCTCTTGTGGCACTGTGTTGCACTTGTGCCTGCCTCTGGGTGTTTTAGGCCTGTGCCCATGCTCAGCCATGTCCCAGTGCAGTGGCAGTTGGTCGAGTCATCGCACCGGATTGTGTGCATGCTCACCCTCATGTGGGTTGCCTTGTGGTGCCATTTCAAGTCCCAGCCCATCCTTATCTCCTTCCCAAAGCTTCAATGCCTCAGGCTCTGCAGCTGCAGCTCTCTTGGTTGCACTAATGAGTTTGGCACTGGCAGTGCCTTTGGTGGGGGCAGGTTCAGCCTTCACAGTTGACAATACTCCCCCTGACTCCTGCACCTAAATGTGGGCAGGTTCCCTCACCTTAGCCTTTTTTTTTTTTTTTTTTTGGTGAAAGGATAATTATGTGCAAAACTAACTAGGTACACACTACACTACTACTACCTAGGGTCATCTACACAACCTTGTTGCTTAAAGCGAGTGAATATATTAACAGTAATTCCCAGTAAGGGATGGGGTATGTCCATGTGCATGCGGTACCAATAAATACAGTACAAAGCCAGTACTACCTCACCAATGATCCTGTGCATAATCCAACCCTCCAACCCTCGCCAGAAGCCGTGCTATAGTCTGAAAGCCACACCATTGCCAAGAGGGTGTGAAGCCTTAACGGGGTAGACTGGCAAACAACCCAATATAGGGCATGCTGGGAAAGGGGAGCAGGGGACGAGGATGGAACAGGTGGTAAGGGGTGGGCAATCAGTCGGAGGCGGTAAAGAAGGCTGGGCCGGCCCATCGGCTCAGTTCAGGGGGAAAGGCGGAAGGAAGAAGGAGGGGGGTGGGCAGCAGAGAGGAAGTCAGGGGTGACACGCTCAGTGCCCGGCCAAAGTGCATCATCCTGTCGGCCAGAGAGGCCAACTCTTGCTGCTCTGCGAGGTCCATGGCCAGGTGCGAGTAGGTCCTCATGTTCCGGAGACTCAACAGCTGTTGCTGCTCGAAAGCTGCAAGGGGGCCAGAGCCAGACACGGGGGTACCCATGGGTGTAGGACAGGGGGTCGAGGGGGCCAGGGCAGCAGGCTGCGAGGCCAGCTGAGGTGTCCCCAAGGAGACCGAGGGGGCATCACGAGGCTTCTTGCCCTTCTTCTTGCCCTTGCCCTTAGTCGCCACCAGGGTGGAAGGGGTCGGAGCAGGGTTCAGGGTAGGGGCCGTGGGTGCCGAAGGCCCAGGCTTGCGGGCACACTGAGGGCGAGGGGCAGGCTGGGAAGATGTGAAGAAGGAGGCGAGGGTTGTGCGACCTTCTAGAACCTCTATCACATAAGTGAAGAGTGCCCGCTTCACAACTGCAACGAGGCAGTCGTGAGGGGACACGCATAGGGCAGCCTGTAGGAGGGCAGAATGGAACTGGGGAGTGAACTCGACCCAAGAAATGGAGCCCTTCTCATCCCTTTGACAGGAGAGGAGGGACAAGCGAAGGTGGTTATGGTTGAGGAACCAGCGACAACGGAAAGAGGAAAGGAGAGTGTTGACCGGAGTCGACACCATCCTCCTAGGGGGGGAAGCGTCAGTCTTGGCTCCCTCGCCAGCTTCACCGGCCAACTTTGTGCCCCTGAGGGGGTGAGTGGCCTCCACTGGGTCCGGGGCGTCGACAGTCATATCCTCCATCCTAGGGCGAGCCGTGGGAGGAGGGGAAAGGGAGGCAGCTGCAGGGGAGTGGGTGCCAAGGGAAACAGAGCCAGAGACGGGAGTGGACGGGCCACTTGCGAGGCTGGGGTTAGTGTACCTGCCCTTCATCCTCTTAGGATGAGGAACGGGAGGGGAGGGGGTAGAGACATTGAGAGACGACATGGGTAAAAGGAGATGGTGGTGGTAAGAAGTCAAGAAGGACTGGTTCCCTCACCTTAGCCTTGACACTCACAATCACACTAGCAAGCTCAAGGATGCCAAGATTTCCAGGGAAGGCCAGTAAGTCTCCTGGCACTGATGATGCTCCCCCTGCTTCATCTAGGTCTTCTGCAGCAGCACCATCAGGTGGCTTCAAGACTTCAAGATGGGGGTCAGCATCTCCTTCAGGATCAGTGGCACATTGCATCTTGCATGCAATGGTTTTGGGCAGTGGAACAGGAACAGAGAAGGAAATAATTGAGGGGTACAAGAAGCAACATATTGCTTGCTCCCCACAGACAGTAAGCTAATGTTTTGCCTGCCTTCCATACTGATCAATCAGAATGCTGGGTTTCACCAGCCATGTTGCTGTAAGGCCAATGCCTTATGACATGGTCACTTCAGTGACTGCTAACATAATCAATACACAGCCAACATCCAGTTGCAAATCACACAACTGAATGCTGGCCTGATAAGAGTGTCTAGCTCAATTAGAGAGACACCCTAGAAATAAATCACATGCCTTCTGATTTTTTATCAGAAGACATACCCTCAAAGATAAGCGTAGCAGCGTGATTGCTGGTACAAGACTATATGGCCAATGGGCACCACCGGCCTGAGGCACACCCGTGCATGCATATGCACTAACAGATATGCAATTTGCTCAATCTAAGGAGTGGATTGCCTAAAGAGACACACTCTGAAACAAGTGCTTGTCTTAGGATAAAATTTACTTGTTTCAGAAGAAGGGCACTCTGCAGAGTGGCACCTTTCTGTAAATAGTTACATCTCATGAATGTATATAAAGGCATGCCCTTCCCATAAGGAGGGGCAGACTACTTTTCTACATGACTTTACAATAAACTGCTGATTGAGCTGGTTCTATTGTGTGAAGCCCTTGATTAAGTTCTAAGTCTCTTTCAAATTATACACTTATCCCATGCATGCCCAACAGCAGGTGTAAGGATCCACACAGGTGACACCGTGGGTTATTTTTGAGACACCACACCCACCACCTGTTAAACTGTACCCATACAGACACCTTACCTGCAGTTTGCGGGTTTGCACCATGGTGTTCACAGAAAACTGCAGTATATTGTATTATGGGTATCAAAAGCTATGGCTTTTTTATATACATGTTTCACTACTAAAGTAAAATGTAAGACTATTCAAACTATCATCCTCTTCCTGCTGTCGCATGTCATTTGTGTGGCAGCATTTGCAGTTTGTGCTGACTCATTGGCATGCGTTGGCAGTGTTTTGGGGCATTTTGGTATCAGGGAATTTGCCAGTTTCATTAGCATTTGCATTGCATTGTGTTTGTGCTGCGTTGCACATGCTTGAGGCATTTAGGTTTGGGTTGAGTTTGCTTGTGTTTGTGTTGTGTTGAGTTCGTGTTGGTGTCAGGTTGGTTGTGGCATTGCATACTCAGGTTCAGTTTTGAGTTTGCACCTGCAGCATTTGCGGTCATTCATGTTGGCATTGTGTTCATATTTGAGGCATTCGGGTTCAGTTGAAATTCCATTCACATTTGCATTGAGTGGCATTGGTTGTGCACTGGGTAACTCAGTTTGGGTTCGAATTTGTGCTTGCATGCATTTGCGTTGGGTGGTTGGTTGGGCTTTGTGTAACTGCGTTGGTGTTGGCATTGCGTTGGCGTTGGCATTGGGTTTGGTTTCGTGGCGTTCAGTTTCGGTTCTGGTTCCGTTTGCATTGCATTTGTTTTTGTGGCATTCGCATTTGTTCGAATTTGCATTTGCATTTGCGTTTGAATTTCATTTGCATTCGAGTTTGGGTTGCATTTGAGTTGTGTTGGTTGTGGCATTGGGTTTGCTGTGGCATTCGGGTTTGTGTTTGTGGCATTCAATTTCAGGCTTGCAGCATTTGCATTTGCAGCATTCGTGTTGAGGTATGTGGCATTGGCACTCTTGCGATCGCCATCAGGGGGCAAGGCCAGTGAGAGAATGCGCAATTTGAGAGTTAATGCATTGATGCATTGACGTGTCAATTCGAATTTGGCTTTATTTGGCCTCTGTCCAGAACAAAAAAGAATGTGAGCACAAGACCAGTATGATAGGTCAGCGACACACCCAACAATATGAAGTCAAGAAAAATAGAAGTAATGTAGATACAAGCTCTTTAGGCGACACTACACATGGCAGTGTGCCACATGAGGTAGCCCGTTCAGGAATGTGAGTACTACTGTGGTTGCTGTAGGCTACTTGGCATCACCCAGAACCTGCAACTGGAATGGCCTGGTACCTGCAACTACGGCTTACAGGTACAGTATTACATGGTATTGAATTTTCAAATACCATATCTGTACCTGCACAACCTGTGGTCAAAATGCCACAGGTTAGCCCTTACCCACACTGATCCTTAAGCAGGCACATTACACTTTTTTGAACCTTTGAACAGAAGGTCTTATTGTAAAAGCGACACTTATCACCACGGTGATGAAGGGCTGTTTATTATATAGTATTTAAAAAATTCAAACATGTCGTCCAGTGATATACCTGTGCACAACACTCGGTCTCATCATTGTCATTGTTTAGAATGTGAAGCATAAGCTAATCCTCAAAGTGAGGAGCAGCCAGCCATGGAGCAGGAAAGTGCAGCAGCACCTCCTGTTACTTCACTTTCTGAAAGGAGCCCATTGACCCCAGTCACTGAGATTATCGGTGAAGAAGGAGAAGCCTCTCATGAGGATAATCTATCTGATAATACCATTCAAAAAGAAAGCAAAACCCCCCATGAGTCCCCAGGAGGTTTTGCCATCTCACATCAGGAGCTAGAGCAACAGTATACTACTGCTCCAGCTAGCCCTAGCTCACACCAATCCTCTGACTCAGTGGATGTAAGGTCTACCCCTCCACCCAATGTCTGAAGGGACAAAGGGAAAGGAAAAAAGGTTGAGATATCCCCTATCAGTGAGGGAAGTACCCATTACCGAAGGGAAATAGACCCCCATCCTCATATGTATAGTATCAAGGAGGAATGGAAGTTACTTGATGATGCTCTCACTCATTGGAGTAGTGTAGCAGCCAGAAACCAGATAGAGTCTTGCCAGAATTGTCACACTCTGGAAAGACTTCGCCTGGTCTTCCTTGATACAGACAAGAAGACAATTGATATGTCAATCGCCTTTGACACTCTGCGAGAAATGACCAACCGTATCTGCTACAAAGTTCAAAATGCTGGTATAACTACTGTATCACCCCACACTTTGGCAAGTCAAGCATTATTCACTGAACACGGACCTAATGAAGGAACTGCAGAGTATAAGCACCAACTAAGTGCTCAAGCTCGATTTGGCCCTCCACCAGCCCCACACTCCATAAGACTTGAGGAGCTGGCAAGTCAATCTTCCCCCTCAGCCCAAATTAAGGTCAAAGAAAGGGATTCAACTGACTTACCTGACTCCCCAACTCAAGCACAGATTGGAGGAGCCACTCAGCAAAGGACAGCATCCCAGTTGAGGTATCAATCTCAGATGAGAGGATCTGAAGTCTGCATATTCCTAAAAGGATGGCAAGGATGTACTGAAGGCCCTCCTCAGCAATTGCTGACAGAAGCCAGAGGAGACCCCGGCGATGAGCCATCCGATGATGAGGGTGGCAAGGGCAATGATAGAAATAATAAGTCCTCGCACCATGGTGAGGGACCTTATGCCCCTGACTTGGGTAATGACCTGTATGACACCCAAGGTGACGACATGGTTCCTCAGAACATAAACCAAGTGCAGCTCGCAGGCCACCCAGCCATAGCGCCCCTGGAACCCAACGCCTTAGGCAGAGATTATGCCCAATATGTAGCACGTCAAGTGTCTGCAGGCTATGTGTGTCAGGCGTATCCAGTGGCGCCAATAGCTCCACAGATACAGCAGCCACAGGTACTTGTAGGACCAAGGGCACCTCAAGTACAACAGCAGGTACCTCAGGTGCAAGTCCCTGTGGTACCTCAGATGGCTCAGGTGCAGCAACCAGCAGCACCTGCCATACAACCCCAGGCCCAATATGCAGCTCCATATCAGCCCCTCACACTTGTGCCAGGACAGATACAAATCGATCCTGAAGCAGAAATGATAAATAATCTGCTGCAGCACATTCGAGACTCCCTGGTTGGAGCTCCGGCTAATTTGCCCGAAATTAGAGGGCTAAGAGTAAAGTTGCCTGAGGCCTATAAAGGCAAAGACAACTTTGATAAATTAGACAGATGGCTGCAAAGCCTTCTGCATTACTTTAAACTCCATTGTCTAACTGAAGGGGATAGAGATGCTGATAGGATTATGCTAGCTGGCAGTTGCCTGAGAGGCAAAGCTGAGTGATGGTATAGCCAAGAAGTAGAATGCCCATCACAAATAATCTGTGATTGGTCATTTGAATCTCTAATTGTAGGACTCTTCTGCACATTCATAATGATGGCAATGGCCCAACAAGCCATTTGCTGTTATGCACAGGTTAAGTTCTTATACAAGGAAGGAGTAGCTGGCTTCCATCGTGAGTTAATGCTTTGGGCAGGAAGGCTGACCCAGTACCCAGATGAGTACTCCTTCAAACAGAGACTCCTCAATGGGCTTCCAGTCGAATACTGGCACCACTTAGCATTGTACAATGGTATTTCCACTGAAAACAGCTCAATCGATGATATTGTGCAGAAAGCACGACATCTTGAAAAAACATTTACCTCCCTAAAATTGGGACAAGGTAATGAAAAGGTGGATGGGCAAGGCATAACTGCACCAGCCAATAACCCCTCAACAAAGCCACAAAGGCTGCGAGATAGTCAGCGTCCGCGCACCTTATTGGCTAATCAGTCGCAGTGTCAGAGTGGTCCCAGAGCTGGGATGCAGGCACCTTGCCCTGCACCAAAGTCAGCAATGGATCCTCGAAGAGGCCCCGTTGCAGGAAAAGTGCCAACAGTGAAAGGAGATACCTCCAAGCTGATGTGCTATAAATGTGGCAAGGTTGGGCACATAGCCACAGACCCCAAGTGCCCTCAGTATCAGAAGTCCATGCAACGACAATTATTCACCGTGCAGGTCATCGATGATAGGTCAGAGGATGACCAGCCCGAACAGGGTGAGCCCCCAGACATCCAAGAAGAACAAAATGAGACTCCCGGACCTGATGCAATGAATGACATGGACAGCCCCAAGGAAGAACAAAAAAAGCAGACAGAGCAGGAAGACTGCCCCAACAGCTCACAATATGATGATGAATCATCATACAAAGAGTACAACAGTTATGCCATGCCTTCGGATGATGAACCGGAATATATCTGGGCCATGCATGAAGAAGAGCCAAGCACTAGCACCAGTACTCTGCAATTCAAAAACATGGAATGGCAGGTATGATGCAAAGCCATAAGGACTTGCTATCAGTGCAACCCATGGCTACCCAACAACTTGTTGGAATTCAATCTGCAAAGCAGAGTAACACACTGCCGCTGTTGTGGAGTATGTGCCAATTATAAAGAGCATATGCTCATTACTCAGGTCATAGAGGGTGATAATTCCTCCACATGGAAAACCCACAACCATTATGAAGAAGATCTCATCCAACTTGGATGGACCTTAGCTCATGAAGAAGGAAGAATTCCTCCTAAAGAGGCTCATGCCTTGGCTATAAGTTCTATAAACCAAACATTAGAGCGTCAGAACCACCAGCTTAGAACACAGCTGGAGGCCCTGCGCCAGATTAACACTAACGCTGCTGCACAGTGTAAAGAGCTGACAGAGGCACTCGATGACGAGCGCCTCAATACTTTGATGCAGTCCAATGAAGCTTTTGTTTTGGACAATCAATGTCAATGCCTCAAAATGAGATGTATACTATTAGAAAATATGTTGCAAGATGGCAATCAGCCACCACTGCCACATAATACTCCCATATTCGGGAGTGAGAATATCGATATAATGTCAAGACCCTCATTACCCAGAGCCACAGACTGGGACAGCCAGCCCAGAAGTAATTCCAGAAGTTCATTGATTTCAGGTGTGGGACACCTGCCCCAGAATGAGCTGACATTACGGCACCCTGAAGGTGACCCTGACTTCAGTTGCCTGATATGTCTCAGTGACCAGGCCATCACACACATCACTGCTGTGCATGACAAGCCCAATATATTGTGTGAATGCAAGTTTAGATTGGCCCAGAGCCATAAGAACAAAATGGGAGAACGTCCCTATAAATCAGATAGCAACTGCCAATGTATGGCAGTGCTCATCAAAGTAAATGGCCTTGAGGCCTATGCCCTGTTAGATTCAGGTAGCACAACTGTTTTGGTCATGCATGACTTCACCAGAGTGGCAAAACTAAATGTTTTACAACTTGAAAATCCGGTTGCTTTGCAACTTGAGACTGTTGAAAGTAGGTCCATGATTAACTATGGAACCAAGGCTCAAATCAAGCTTGGCTCCATTAAAGAAAATGATGCCTACTTGGACATTGTAAATATTGACCGATATGACATGATTATCGGCACACCCTTCTAGTGTTGGGGAAGTTTGGTTTGTGCCTGAAACCACTTAGTGAAATGAAGGTAAAGATCTTATTCAATTGCTTAGCAAATTTAGGGTTATGGTCTCCTATATCTGGAGATAGTGTCCCTTAGGGTGTAGCATGGGTCACACCGCGGGTGTCTTTGCCGACACCGCACCCGTGACCCGTCACACCGTACCCGTCCTCACACCATACCTGCAGTTGCAGGTTAAACCTGCAGGTTATCCCTTGTGACCGTGGTGTCAAGACACCGCGGTATACTGTTCATACCATGGCATAATAAGAAAGAAAAAATATTATATTAATTTATATACACTATTTATTACCGTAAATTACAACTACATATAACAAAAAAAGAGCCGGGGCAAGCCCAGCTCAAAGAGTAAATGGGGTGCTGATGGGGGTTTATATACCCCCGGGCATGCACATGGACCATTTGGCCTTGTGTGCAGTCGTGCCATGTCCCGTGACGCGCAATTTGCTTGTGTTTGTTTGTACTCGCTTCGTTTGTGTGATTCAACACATCTCAGACGTGACGCGTGTGACAATGGGACACTACGAATGGCACCACAATAGCGTGCAACAAACAACACGAAGATGAGACCCGACAACACACAGTAAACCCCACGAGGCAGAACAAACGGCACACAATGGCACGACGGCACACGAAAACGAGGAGCGACGACACACGAAAGGGGCGCGTGACAACACAAAAACGAGGCACGACGGCATGCGAACACGAGGCGCAGGCCGCGCAGCAAACAGCGCAACAAGGCAACGAAGGCCGCGAATGCACACAACTCACGGTGCGAAGACGAGGCGCAACTCAAGGCACGACAATGGGGCGCGGCACAACAAACAGTGCAGCGAACAAACAACGGAACGAGGCGCAAAGACGAGGAAGCGACTCATGAACGGCACAACGAGGGGCGATGCACAGCACAATGACGGGGCACCATGAATGGTGCAACGGCAGGGCACACGAATACAGTATTAAATGTAGTTAGTTTACCATCTGCAACATAGAAAATATGTTTGATTTAGTTCTGGTGTGAGTTGAAAGCCGTGAATTTTACTTGAGAGCAGAAGAACATAATTAACATGAGACACTGTCAATACCCGTGACACCGCCAAAACAGGTATGGTGTGCCACAGGTAGCACATTTCCGACACCGTACCTGTACCTGTCAGACCTGTGGGCCATATACCACAGGTTGACCCTTACCTGTGCTACACCCTAGTGTCCCTAAATTTGCTAAGCAATTGGATGAGTCCTTTACCTTCATTTCACTAAGTGGTTTCAGGCACAAACCAAACTTCCCCAACACTACACCCTTCATGCATAAGCATAAGTTTGTGCTCAACTTTGGACTTAACGCCTTTAGTGTGTGCAGTCAAACTTTACAACCTATGACCTTAGGTCAGGAGGACCTTATGCTTATCTGGAAGCAAAGGTCTTGAATGCAAGCAAGTACACCTTTGACCCATAAAGGGCCAAAAGTGTGCACGTTCAATTGACTAACACCCAACCCTGCAAACCCCTCACAAAAGATACATAATCGCAGTCTGGGCTATGAAACATCTCTCTTAGAGGGGGGAGGGACAAAACGTGTCCAATTTATGGATACAATTAAAAATAATAATACTATGACCTCAGATGGAAAGCATAAGCCAACCATCGACTTTCAGAAACTTTGCGAACAATGGTTCACAAAGTACAGTGACATTTTGAGTGAAGTTCTGCCAGAACTCCCACCACTATGCAAGATTAATCATTGGATCCCGTTAATTGACAAGAGCAAGTGGTATACTCATCGCTTGCCTCACTGCCCTGAAGCTATGTGCCTGCAACTTTTGGATAAACTGCAAGCATATGCTGATGCTGGCTGGTGGACACCAAAGGCAGTACCACAAGCTGCACCATTATTATGCATCCCAAAGAAATCGGGAAAGATTCACACAGTCGTTGATTGTCGTCAGTGTAACGACAATATGATGAAAGACATCACACCATTCCCAGATCAAGATGAGATTCAGATGAACATAGCTTGAGCGAAGTTTCACTCAAAAATCAATCTGTCCAACACATATGAACAGATCCACATTGAACCTAACAATGTCCACAAGACTGCATTTGCAACAGTCTTTGAAACTTTCAAAAGCAACATTATGCAGCAAGGCAACTGCAATGCACCTGCTACTTTCTTAAGGCTCATGACAGCCATTTTTCACAACATGATAGGTGTATTCATATATGCTTATCTTGATGATCTCTTCATCTTCAGTGATATGCTTGAAGATCATGAGAAGCACTTAGACTATGTCTTCCAAACCCTCCGAAAGAATCACCTCTTTCTCGAGAAAGAGAAATGTGATCTATATTCTACAAGCATGGATTGTCTCAGACATCTAATTGATGACCGAGGCTTACATGCTGATGCTGACAAAATGGTGTGCATACATGACTGGCACACTCCCAGAAACCACAAAGATGTTCAGAGGTTTCTGGGTTTAGTGCAATATCTAGCACATTTCATGCCAGACCTCACTGCTTACATGGGCCCATTAGCTGCAATTTGCAGAAATGGGCAACCATTCTACTGGAAACCTATGCATGAAGCATGCTTCAACAACATTAAGGCTTTGGCCTGTAAATCACTGGTCCTATGACCCATAGATCCTAATGTGGATGACCCAATCTGGGTCATTTGCGATGCATCCATGTCAGGCATTGGAGCCATGTATGGCCAAGGTGAAACTTGGCAGACTTGCCACCCAGTGGGCTTCATGTCTAAAAAGTTCACTTCCACCCAAATGAATTATAGGGTGTTTGAGATGGAAACAATAGCCATCCTCGAAGCACTTCTCAAATGGGAGGATAAACTCCTTGGTTGAAAGATCTTTGTGGTCACTGACCATAAAGCCTTAGAATTCTTTAAGATGCAGAGACATCTCAACAGCAGACAAGCACACTGGATGGAATTTCTAGCACACTTTAACTTCGACATTACTTATGTCAAAGGCAAATCAAATCTGGTGGCAGATCTCCTATCCAGGTACTATGAGAATGACAACTGGGATGAGTTGCATGACACTTCCCAGTGTGTCAATGCAGATGCATGGCTTGACCCTAAGGGAGAAGACCTCCCTTGGGACTGTTACAAAGAAGCCCAAGCAATGTGTGATTCAGGAACTGCATCCCCATGCAAAGCTCACCCACAAAGGCATTGACGTGCACTGCAGCATGTGGACAAGGCAGTAACCCTTGCACCAAAACAACCACTAGTTGAAGGTGTCAAAACATGAAACCAGGAGTCTGCAGAACTCGCTGCAAATAAAGAACACACCACCACACTGCCCAGAACCTCAACCACCGATGACGAGGATCCTATGGTGCTCAAATCATTACCATCATTACCTGACCTCCGGCCATGTGTGGAAGGAGATCGATCCATCTTAAGAGATATCAAAAATGCTTACACAAAGAACTCTACCCTTGCCAAAGTGCTTGAAAATATCACGCATCACAAGACCTTTGACCTTGTCAAAGGCCTAATCTACACTCACAATAAGGAAGGTACACAAGTCCTTTGTATACCTTCTGTTGTCCATAAAAAATGATGGATGACTGAAGTCATCATATCTCAAGCACATCAGGTGCTGGGACATCTTGGCCCCCAATAAACCGCAGAGTATATACAACGCCATTATTGGTGGCCCCATATAGGACAAGATGTTGAGCAGTTCTGCAAAACATGTCCCATATGTCAAACAACCAAGTCCAGCACCCAAAAGGTGCCTGGACTTCTACATAATCTACCTATACCTATGCACCCATGGCAATCCATTGCTATGGACTTTGTAGGCCCCTTTCTGGATTCAGACAATCATGACTATCTTTGGGTAGTCATTTGTCATCTAACATCTATGGTGCACTTAGTACCTATTTGTACAACAACCACTGCCAGTGAACTCACGTGGATTTATGTCTGCGAGATTGTTCAGTTATATAGCCTGCCCAAGACAATTGTCTCAGATAGGGATTCAAAATTTACGTCTAAATTCTGGCATGAAACTCATAAATTACTTGGAACAAAGTTACTTATGTCAACTTCATTCCACCCACAAACCGATGGCACATTGGAGCACACTATATGCTCTGTTGCTCAAATCCTGAGAGCCATAGTATGCCCAGACCAAATGAATTGGACAGAAAAGATACCGATGATGGAGTTCATGTTGAATTCTGCCATTAGTGGATCTTCCAGGTTCACTCCCTTTGAACTCACATATGGGTATACACCTAGCATAAACCTGGGACTCATACCAGAGCTGAACACCGTACCCGGTGTGAAGCACTTCATCTCGTGTGCACTGCAAAACCTTGCAGATGCACATGATGCCATAATTGAAAGCTGAGTGCTTCAGACACACCAAGCCAATCACCACCAATGCAAGGAACATCCATTTGCAGCCAGCAATCTGGTTTACATCTCGACAGCAGACCTGTCTGTTGCTCCCGAAAGGGTGTGCAGCTAAGCTACTGCCAAAATATGTTAGCCCATTTAAAGTCCTCAAGGTGCACCCAGACACCTCGGCATACCACATCGAATTACCAATGCAGTTATGAGTGCATTGCTTGTATGACCAGTTCCACTGAAGCAAGCTCTGCCCACACATCGCTAACGATGATGCCCTATTCCCATATTGGGAGGGGCACACATACTATGACTTTGGCACTCCTGATGACCAGGAGTGGCTAGTAGATTCAATCCTTGCCCATCAATGGGACAAAGGGAAATTATTATTCCAAATTCACTGGAACCTCAGAGACACTACCTGGGAACCACTTGAAACATGCAAAGATTTGCAAGCTCTAGATGAATATCTGAGCCTGCTAGGGGTAAAAAACCTGCTGGAATTACCTCAACAAGGCATTCTGTGCTAAAAGTCATAAAAAATTCCTTATCAAAATGCGATCACACTTGAGATCACATGAAACATGATGTATTTCACATCATGATAACCTGCCATATAAGAAAAATAACAGGAGCAGAGTTGCTCCCCAAACAAAAAACACCCCTATAGCCGCCTCACATACAATGTCAGGCAGCTATATAAACATTCAACCTCCCAAAGGTAGCCCCCCTTGGCGCTACCTTGAGAGAATTCATATTATCGCACACAACTTATGAGTGTGTACTGAATGCTCAGCATGGACAAATCATTACTTGCAGAGCTTCTTAAACAGAGATACATCCCTTCTTGCCACCAAGGCAGAACGAGATGGGCAAATTCAAGGCTCACTCCCTGCTGATGTTGCCTCACTGCATCGGGCCAATGACAAACTCCAGTATACACTCCATCACACATGCAAGGAACATGACAAAGCCCATCACAATCTTACCAATTCTCGCAATGATTATGATGATCTATGCAATGATTACCAAAAACTCGAGGATAACACCAATCATGAGATTGAGCAACTCTGTCACACCATTACCAAGCTCAAGCAACAAGCCACGCCTTAGTGCTGTAAGGCCCCCTGCTGCAAGTCACAAGGCCCTTTGCCTTCACCCTTGGCATCACAATTACAACACGGGTCCCACAACCCATCAGCCCAACCCATGTGCCTGGCTTCTCCAATGCAGGAGATCCAGGCCAAGAATCACCCACACCCAGTGCCAATGCAACCCCTACTGCTCATGCACCTGTCTTTGGCCCTGCCCTCATCAGCTGAGCCATTGCCCTCAGTAACCGACACCTTATTCCCCTGCCTGGATGTCCCAGACTCCCAGGCCCCAGTATCCCTGTCGGGACTAATGTCCCAGTCATCGACACCGAATCATCCATATCGACTGACACCCCTGCTGCACACCTTGGTCAGCTGCCACTGCTAAGTGGTCTTGTTGCACCAAACACACCTATAAATCCCACCATGGGATTCCCATCATTACTCCCCATCCTCTACGAATCCCTGGATTGCACTATCATGTCTGCCCCAGGGACTGCCACCCTTAATGCACAAGGCAATGTCAATTTGACCACCCATACACACTTCATTTATGCAACAGGTGGCTTCCTTAATGGCTCCCCTGCTTGGAACACTACATTAATGACAAGCAAACATGTCTCATCCAAATCAGTGCAGGACACCATGAAGGCCTGCATCCCAATCTCTCTCAGGAAATCTCTTACAGGGGGGAGGAACAGTGTGTTGATTTTCAGGCCCTTCTTGACCTTTTACCCCCACCATCGAATTTTCCAACATGCCATCCACCTCTCTTTCTTGGGCTGAGAGCCTGGATATCTTGAATCCACTCATCTCCAATGCAATTCTGAATGATGCTCCCCAGCTGACACCCTCAAAAGTGTCGGGATCGTTGCCAACAACACCCGCTAGGCCTAAGGTGACCCCCCCTTCAGTTAACCGACCCATTTCTAAGACTGAAGACACCCCCTCTTCTGCCCTCCTTTCCACTTTTCACCAGAGGTGGCTCCTTAACAGAGATCACCTTTTCTCTCAACTTCTTTCCTGTCAAAAGGACGACAAAGGCCAGGTTTGCTGGGTCGAGTTTGCTCCCCAGTTCCACACCCACCTTCTGAGGTGTGCCCTACACATGGCTCTGGCTATATGCTGGATCAATGCGGTTAAAGGCACCCTTTTTACTTACATCATAGAGGTCCTGGAAGGTTGAGGCCCATCAGCCAAGACCTTTTTCAAGCGCTCTCCCACATCACAGGGCTCCAAGCCCCCCACATGTCACAACCCTCCACCCTACTTGCCTCCTAAGGCTCCACCCCCACCTGTCACACCAAAGGCCCCCAAACCTCCAGTTCAATGCTTACTGCAACCAACCCTTGAGGCTTCTGCCCCTCCACCCACTTCTCCCCCAATGCCAGCCTTGGTTCCAAAACCCACGCTGGCAGTGGCTCCAACTCCTACCAAACACCCCTTGGAGTCCTTCGAGGAGGACTTCAACAGACACCCCATCATTCCCCCCTCCATAATATCAGTCCCTGGATGGTTGGAGTGTTTTAACACTCTGATTGCCCTAAAGCAGACATTAGCAGACACAGCAGAAACTTGCAGAGTGGAGAGGATTAAGCATAAGAAAGCCAACAAGGAGGGTTGGCTGTTCACTCTTGACTCCTACATCTGTGCGCTCCATGCTAAAGGACTTTTGTGGCCTTCCCCTACTTAATACATTCCTTACTCACTCCTCCAATCCTCCTCAGCTATCTTTCCTTCAATGTCTCTTCTCCATTTCTTAACCCACTTTTAGCCCTAGTGCCCGGCTTTGCCTTGTAAAGACCCATGTAAGCACTATGTCCATTAGGCAGGGACAGACTGGGTGGGGGAGATTTGCAGTTGGGATGGGTACATACAGAGATGATGGGTGAGGACCCCTAGCTACAATTTTCCATACTGATCGACATTGCCCCAGACCCTATGGTCATTACTGTTCTCGTTACCCCTGCAATAATATTGCTCTTTTGCAAAAAAAAAAAAAAAAAAA
>QFEY01000502.1:0-54969 GCA_003316435.1 Russula virescens | reverse complement strand
AGGACCTCGCGCCGGTGTGGGACCCAGCTAGCCTAGAGCAGCCCCGTCCCTGCAGTATCTCGAGTCATTGGACTTCGTGTGCAGAGAACGGGGCCCGTCGGACCCTGTCTTGCTCTTGCGCTTCCGCCCTACTGCACGTCGTTGCTCATGGGCAACATGACACTTGGGAGGCTGTCATAGAACACGCGTGTCTGTTTTTCGACGAACACTCAGCGCGACCTATCTCCGCCCGCCGAGGTTTGACAGCCTAAAGTCTCGCGAGCTTCCATCGATGCGGCGGCAGGTCGTGGATGCGTCCATCAACACCCTTTGTGTCGTATTCGCCACCCCCACGCTCATCTTCTTTCTGTTTTTTTTTTCTTTCCTTTTCTTCGTTTTTTTCTTCGTCCTGCCTATTCCCTCATGCCTAGAGGAAGGAGCAATAGACGGGTTGGAACATTCTGCCACTCCTATATGCGGTTTTGCTGACGAAAAGCAATAGCAACGCGTGGTAGGTCTCTGTACGGTTTGTTTTCCGGGCTCTTTTTTGTGTTTTCGTCCCATAAAATGATCACTGTTGTTGAATCTTTTAAGTCGTTGGTCTCCCCACCGTCACATCCATTCTCGCTTCCCCAGCTCAACCTTTGCTCCCGATTCTCAATGTTCCTGTAGAAGAGGCTACTATCGGATGGAGAGCAGGGGACGACGACTCTAATAAGGGAGCGGGAAGCTATCCATCAGGAGACGACATGACCGTCAATGACGTAAGCGCGAAGATTCCCTCATCATTTTGTGTGCTCCAGTCCATCTACCCCTGGAAGTGAAGCAGAAGACGGGGAGTACACGCAATACCTCTCAGCGCCAACAGTTCGTCAAAATCGAGGTCCCCGCCGGTCTCAGTGCTCGCATTCGTCTAGGTGTGCTCTGCTGGGCTGCCAGACCTTTCGCAGGGTATTAGCATTAAAGGTTCTGTAAACTCACATTCGCATCTGCAGTCTCTACTCGAAAAATTACAAGGAAGTGGACATAGACACAATGGGTATTTATCTAGAGGGCAGTTTTGGTAGATATTGACAGTCTTCACCTTGCTCTGGCCAAATCCACGAGCGACCCATCCACAGTCACCCAAACAAGAGTAGCTATGGCTATAGCCTGTATCATGGCGATTGTATACATCAGTTTGCGCCTTGATCTCAATTTGTCGCTGTCGCTAATTGATGTTAGCGTGACGTGGAAAGCGTGATATCCTCGGCCAACATGCTATTTAACATAACTCAGGTGATAGGCTCATGCAATGGATGGCATGGCCACGTCAGTCCTATTCTATCACTCACGCGCGTGCGTGGAATGTACCTCCACGTCCTCGTCCACGTCTCAGCTAACGGTTGGTGTGCTTTCGTGTACAAAGATGGCAAGGGTAAACCTAGGGTGGGGCGGCGGGGTTGGGCATGAGCTCAGCGTAGTAGCGATAGCAATGCACTCCATGCGCTGTAACGAACGCGAAACATATTTAATATCAAGACAAAGCGATAAAGGAAATAAATAGCAAGCAGATAGCCATCAGTACCCGAGACGATGTCTAAGGATAAATTCTGTAAAGTGTGAGATAGAATATTCCAGGGGAGGTATAGCAAACTGCTTTGTGATGTCATCGTGAATATGGGAGGCTATATACTGAGAGCATGCTTTATCCAAAACGTCTTTAATAGTTTGTCCATTAGTAAGTGAGCCATAACAAATGCAGGTATGATCCAAAATAAGAATTGTCACTAATTTAAATGTTAGAAATGGCAGAGGCACGAAGCAGGGAAATACCGATCATTGCATGATGCATGTTATCACCAGATATAGAGAGAGGTGGCTGAATTGCATCAGTAATACCAAATAGAACAATAAATTGTCGACAATACATTTCCGATAAATTTGCTCAATGTGAAAAATAATATCTGCAGAGCAGAGAATGGGAGAAATGAGAATGGAAATGACTTGCAAGAAAAATATAAGAATGCACTTTCTGACAGTTAAGACAGGGAGGGAGATGTCAGGTAAAATTGAAAGAAATAAGGAGCACTCACCAACTAGCGTGCATTGAGAGAGAAACCAGTCAGGGTCGAAAAAAGACATGGGGCAGTGAGGGGTACTACTACTCACCTCCTGTCAAGCACAACGGGAGGGACAGATCAGGAGAGGGAGAGAAAGCCAGCAAAGGAGGCGCTCACAGACTGTCAAGCAGAGACGTCGGAACAAGTCAGGACAACAAAGAAAACCAACAAGTGAGGGGCACTCACGAACTGTCAAGCAGTAGGAAGCACAAGTCAGGATGGAAAAAACAAAGCCAGAGAGCGAGACCCACGTCCTTCCGACACAGAAATACAAATTAGGACAGCAAAGGAAAGCTAGCGGGTAAGGGGAACTCACTCCCTGTAGAACACAGATGGTGAGTCAGGGTAGCGACAGAACGCCAGTGAGTGAGGGACACTCACGTCCTTTTGAGCGCGCAGGGAGGGACAAGTCAAGACAATGAAGGAATGTCTGTATGTGAGGCTTACTTCCTGTCGAGCCCAGACGGAACGAGTGAGAACAGAGAAAGAAAGTGGGAAAAGAGGGCCACTCACAAACTGTCGAGTGCAGAGGGAGCGACACGTCAGAACGGCGAAAAAGACCAGCGATCGAGGGGCACTCACGTCCTGTCGGACACAAAGAAAAAGGAAAGCCAGAAAAAATAGAGTAAGTGATGGGCACTCACTCTCTGTCGAGGGAAAACAGACGGACAAATCAGGATAAGGAAACGGGGAACGAAGGGCGCTGGGACTCACTCTCTGTCGAGCACAGACGGAAGGGCAACTAAGGATCACGAAGAAACACAGCGAGTGAGGAGCACTCACCTCCTGTTGAACATAGAGCGATGAACAAAGTGAGAATAACGAAACAAAGACAACGAGCATGGGGAACTCACAAACTGTCAAGCAAGGAGGGATGAACAAATGAGTACTGAGAAAGAAGGCAAATAATCAATTAAAAGACACTCACGAACTGTCCAGGAAGAATGAGGGACATGTCAGAACAGAAAAAGAAAGCCAAAAGATGAGGGACACTCACGTCCTATCAAGTGCAGAGAGTGGGATCAATCAGGGCAGAGAAAGGAGTTGAGAGAGCGGAGGATACTCACTCTCTGTTGAGTAAAGAGGGAGGGACAAGTCAGGAGAATGAAAGGCCTGCTCTTAAGGGGCACTCACTAGCTGTCAAGTGCAGAGGAGGGACAAGTCAGGACGGCAAAAGAAAGCCCTCGAGAGATGGAATGCTCACGTCCTGTTGAGGGCAGATGAGAGGACAAGTCAGAACAGCAAAAGAAAGACAGTAATTAAGGGACACTCACGTCCTTTAGAACGTAGATGGACGGAGGAGTCAATGTAAGTAGCGAAAGAAAGCCAGAGAGAGGAGTATACTCACGAACTATCAAGCGCAAACGAAGGGAATGTCAGGACAGCGAAAGAAAGTGAGCGAGTGAGGGACACACTGACTCTCTGTTATGCACAGACCCAGTGACAAGTCAGGTCAGCGAAAAAATACCCGGCGAGCGACGGCACGCACGATCTGTCGAGCGCAGGAGGGACAGGTCAGGACAGCAAAACTAAGTCAGAGATAGGAACTCACGTCCTGTCGAGCGCGGACGGAGGGAGAAGTCAGAACACCGCAAGAAATTGAGCTAGCGAGGAGCTCTCACGTCCTATCAAGCGCAGAAGTAGGGCGAGATCTAAGTATAGCAAAAGAATTCAGAGGGCGAGGCACACTCACTCTCTGTCGAGCAGTCGGAGGGACACGTCAGCAGGGAAAGAGAAACCAGCAAGCGAGTAGCACTCACCGCCTGTCGAGCACAGATAATACGACAGTCGGAATAGCTAAGGCCAGCGAGCAAGGGTACTCACCAACTATTGAGCGCAGAGCAAGAGACAAATCAGAATAGCGAAAGAAACGTATCAATAAGGCACCTACCAACTGTCGACGCAAACGGAGGGACAAGTTAATACTGCGAAAGAAAGCCAATGACTGCAATGAATGAGGGACACTCACCAACTGTTAAAGCGTAGATGGAGGGACAAGTCAGGACAACGAGATGATGGAGACGGGTCACTCACATCCTGTCGAGAACCAATGGATGAACAAGTCAGGACAACAATAAAAAATCAGAGACCAGGAACACTCACGTCCTATCGAGCGCCGACAGACAGGTAAGTGAAGATAGCGAAAGAATGCCAGTGTTGGGGAGCGAGGGGCACTCACGTCCTGTCCAGCGCAGCGTGAGGGAGACGTCAGCGTGGCAAAGGATATAGAACGAATGAGGGACACTCACCAACTGTCAAGTATAGAATAAAGGACAAGTCAAGATGGCAAAAAAAAGCCAGCGAGTGAGGGCCACTCACGATCTGTCGAGGACATACGGAAGAACAGGTCAGGACGGGGAAAGCCAGTGAGCAAGATGGATTCACTTTCTATCGAGTTTCAGAGGATGACACACGCCAGGGTAGAGAAAGACAAGTCAAGGACCCACTCTCTGTAGAGAGTAGGAGCGACTAGTGAGCACGCTAGGAGAAAGCCAGCGGTCCTGGGACACTTACGAACTGCGAGCACAGAAGGTGGGAACAATCGGCACTACGAAAGAAGGCGGGAGTTGGGGGGGAGAATGTGAACTCACTCTCTGTCGAGGCAGACGGAGGGACATGTCAGGACAGCGAAAAGCGGGTGCGAGAGCAATGCGTTGGAATCAGGTAACAGGGACAAGCAGCGTACTGACATAATACTAGGTAGTAAAATTATTTTAGCAAGAGGCAATTCAGAATGCTGTATTACGACTCACCCAGATTGATGGAAACGCTAGTATGCATAGTTTTATTACCTCTTCTAGACTCCCACGGCCTTGCTCAAGTGCAAAATAGGCCCTGAAATGTTACTACGTCACTCTCGTTCTCATCCTACTATACTTAAGAACTTACTTTCTGACGGCTTGATTTATGCTCAGCTCTAGATTACCTCTCTGTACTGCCATTAGCATCAGGGCAACGGCGTCGTCCGACAGTGCATTAGCAGTCTGTTCAATAAGATTTTGACACTGTGCACCGTCTTTGTGCATTTCTGCAGGAGAGAAATTAGTCATCGTGTGGCACATGTTTCGGTGGTTATAGAAACCCTCACTCTCCAATTGTACATACGGTGGAGGTCCCTTAAGATTGGCAAGGTAATGTTGGCGGAATACCTTTTCTACTTCGTCATCGAGTGGAGGTTTTGAGTTACGAGGCTGATCGGCCTCATCCAGGTCATCCTCCAACCTCATTTCAATGTCCATCTTGAATTGATCATACTTAGTGAAGACGGCTATCACGGGGACTTGATAAATCCCAAGCGTCAATTGAATCCCAGTTCCATAAGGTCGCATTTCGACATACCATTCTTATCCAGACAAATGCTCTCAAAATGCTTTAAATCTTGTTTTGGCCGATCACTGTTTGCCAAGGGGATGCAGTACCTGAAAAGCAACCTTGTGAATTTACCACTGTACATACTCAAAGCGAGAAACGCAGACCATATCGCATGCAATTGATTCTTCAATCGCTTCTCCCGCGACTTACGGAGCAGAAATTCTTGAACGATTCTCAGCTCAGCATCGTCTCCAGCCTCAAAACCGCGGGAGTCGTGGAAAATGTAACCGTCGTGATTTGTGAAGACGAGTTCATCCTCGATGTCATGCAGGCCACGCTGCGAGCAGGATGCTCACGGTCAGCAGTCACTAATAAGAATAATCCCGCCCGACCTCAATCGTAGGGTGGAATTCAACCTGGCTAGGTAATTAGGTTGAACGTTCCACTACTAGAAATGAGGATGTACCCGCTTGCGACTTCCTCGTGGACCAAGTTTGTAGACCTCCGGACTCTCCGTTGCGCCACATATGCGTTTTAGGATAGTTGTCTTGCCTGCATTTGCTCTTCCAATAATGAGGACTCGGAATTTGATGTCGCTGGGAACTCGGGAGAGATTCAATCGTGCGTCCATAGCACCGAAATACTGTAAGATGGAAAGCTGGTACTAGTGAGGAGATTCAACACGCGTGAGACTGAACCTATATACTTCCGTGTGGATTGGCGGAGGGTGTTGTACGAGCGCGGTACAAATACCAGCTGACTGAGAACTCGGCCAACGTAACAAAGATGCAGAGACGCAACTGGCAATGCCCGCAAGATAAGACTGACAAACGTGAGAATGTGGCCAACGACTCGGATTCGCAAACGCCCATAGAAGCAGCACCCTGCATGGTGTCGGCATCATTACGAATCAAGGTTGTCATCATGCAAATTATCGATGAGCTCCTGCCTCTTCATTACCTTTCCATGGTTTATCGCCCTACCAATCGTCGTCATGCTTTACCACTATTGCCCTTGCAATCTCCTCATTCCCTTGCACTCCTCCACCAAATAGTCTCCCAGGACAGTCTCCCACGCACTGCCAGGCCCTATTCATGACGTCAATGTTTCCTGGAGTCTTTTTCCACCTCGCTGATACCATGCCTTGTGTTCAGCGCGTCTTCATGGCACGCTCTTCATCTCGGATTATCTCTCAGGTGTCCCCGCTTCCTGTCTCTGCTTCATCCCCCGATGACGGCTCTCAGAGACCACTCTCCAACTTCAAGTTCGGCGTCGCCCGAAAGCCTCCCTTGTATTTCCGTACTGCCTGTGTCGAGTATCTCGTTACCACTGAAGCGAGATTGTTGGTCCCGCGCGTGAGTTTTGATGAGATAGAGGGAATCGGGTCCAAGATCTATGAAGAGGAAGAAGCTAACCAAGAAAGGTAAGCCTCAGTAGAGAAGAGTAGAGGGTGAAAGCGAAGCCCTTGAGCGACAGGCGACGCTCGTGATTTGAGGTGAGATGAGATGGCTTGAGGGCAAGAAGGTCTTTGCGTTGGCGATACTGACAGGCACGACGGCTCTAATGCAGCAAGGCAAGTTGAAGAGAGGGAAAGGAGGATGAAGGCACACAAGACGAAGAGAAATGAGAGACCGAACGCGAGGGGTCAACTGGATTCCACAGAACACAAAACCGAGCTTATATACATGAGAAACCAGTGTAATCTAAAGTGGCTGTCCGAGAACTACGAATCTAAGAGTAATACTACGAACACAACGGTCAGAGAAACACAGGAATGAGAGGGCATGAAAGGAACTCAGTCAAAGGGAAACAGAGAGGGGAGGCATGCCAGACACAAGCGAGACACGAAGCAGGACAGGAACGCTGAGATTAGTGGGAGATCGAACCTAATTGAGTATAGTACGAGTACCAAAGAGTCGAACAAAAGAGAAACGAAGACATCAGAAAGACAGACAAGCAAACGTGGAGCACAGAGGTGAGCTGGGATCTTCAATGATGCCTTGCAGTCTGCTGCATGGTGTTGAGGGATAATGAGCAGCCTCACGTGGACATGATCGAACAGTGTTGGAGAGTGGGAGTGGGCGATGCAGGCCACTGGCGTGAGGCATTTGATGTGCGAGCATGACGGAATGTTGGGAGACAAAGGGAATCAAGATGGGACAAGGCAGGGACATGCAGATAGAGACAGAACGAGAGGGCAACAAGGCCGAGCTCCTTGAACTCGAACCACCACCATGCCACCCACAGTGCACATCAATCTTCCTACCTGATGAAATCTGATGGGTCAGGCGGGTCAGGGGCTCCGGACGAGAGTGAGGAGGACCAGCGCTCGAGCCAGGCTCACGCTAGGGAGTAGGATCAGGACAGGGCCGCCTTCATCGGAGGTCTCAGGTGCAGAAGGACACCAGGGCTTGCATGGGTGCGGGCCCATGATCATACATTCATTTTCTTATCACCCTATGAGGCCCATTTGACTTATTGATTACTTTACTGATTGATCATCTAATCTCTGCAACTTAGGCAGGTGACAGATCACACCAAGTACAAAGCTGCAATCCACACTCAAAACCTTGGAGTCGTGCACACTTGAGGGGGAGTGTTGCAATCTGGCAAGTACGGCCTGCTCTAAGAATGCAAACACATACGCAGGCCAAACGTCACGCAAGTCATCAAGAATGTCATAATAAATGTAGGAAAATACGGGTTCATGTTCGGAAGAGAAAATGCCTTGTAATTATAATTTTGTTTCAATTTTCCGTGTCTCTTAATAGTTGTAGCGCTATGATTTCCCGCTTCACCATTCATATCGTACATTCTCCGTTTTCTCCGAGCTCCTGTCTGTATAATCCCCTTAAACCTACTCCACAAAGTGTCCTTTCATTTCGTACTTTACTCCACTGTGACTCATGTACTCCTATACTTTCTATTTGTCCTCGCATTGTCTACAATGTAGTGTACTTGTATAAAAGCCTAGTATAAACCTGCGAATATCATTATCTAGTTGTCCTCCTCACATCCTTCGTGTGTCCATCTCTTCCCACTCAAGAAGCAACCAGAAGTTTTGCTTCACTCGTTTGCTCTCGCGCCCTTACGCTCCCCTAGGCGACTCACTCTACACGGCCGACTGTACCGGCCTACTCGGATCCCCGTCCCGACACTCTGCTGCGCTCAAACCTTCCACCAGGTATACCCTCTAAACAGAAAGGAAATGGAAATCCTACGGAACAAAATCAGGGATGGCTTGGAAAAGGGGCAACTTGAGGGAGGGCCATCTGAGTTCCAGTCCCTGGTATTCTTCATTAAGAAAAAGGAGGGAGAAGACTTGTGCATGGTAGTCGATTATCGGAAGTTGAACGACATCACAATAGACAACAAGTACTACATGCCGGACACTCGCACGGAACTCGATAAACTCAAAGGAAAGAGGTTGTTCTCAAAATTCGATATCAAAGATGGGTATCATAACATCCTCATTGACCTGAAGGATCGATGGAAAGCTGCATTCAAAACTCCCATTGGCTCGTACATCCCTAAAGTCATGACCTTTGGTTTGAAGAATGCACCTTCAGTATTTCAGCGAGCCATGAACAGAGATCTCTGCTGACTCAAACAAAAGTATCTGGAACACTTTGCCAATTTCATGGATGACGTCTGCATAGGGACCGACAATACCCCAGAAGGCTACGACTTACATCAGAAAATCGTGCATGAGTTCCTCGACACTCTCCGAAAACATTCATATTTTCTTAAAGTCTCCAAGTGTCAATTCAAACAATCCTCAATCGAGTTCCTCGGATATATTGTTAAAGATGGTGTAGCACGAATTGACCCAACGAAGATCTCAGGTCTCCAAAACTGGCCGCACCAACTTCACTCAGTGAAGGAAGTCAGACAAGTACTTGGAGTACTGGGATATCAACAGCCTTTTATCAGAAATTTTGCTAAACTTGTGAGGCCACTCACAGCACTTATGAAGAAGGGACAAAAATTTGAATGGACCAATGAAGCCCGCACCTCACTGGATGAACTCATCAGTCGGGTCTGTGATGACCCTGAACTTAATGCTCCTGACCCAACACAACCTTATGAGTTAGAAGTCGATGCTTTGCAATTTGCTCTCGGAGCTGTTCTGTTCCAACGAGATGATTGAGGGAAGAGGCGAGCGATCGGATTCGTGTCCAAAACTCTCAATGATGCCAAGCAAAATTACGATATCTGGGATAGAGAATTTACTGCCCTAGTCTTCAGACTTGAACACTGACAATCGATTCTAGCTCATACGGAAATTCCTGTCACTGTCTTCTTGGATCATGCCAACTTAGCCTACTACCGACACCCCCAGAAAATTAACCGGCAAGTGGCTCAAGGGATTAACATGCTCTCTCGCTACAACTTCCGAATCGTACATAAACCTGGGGAGCAGAATCGAGCTGATGCCTTATCATGGCAGCCCGATTACCCAACAGGGGAAGATGACAACCAAGGGGTCACAGCTCTCCCTTCACATCTCTTTGTCAGAACCCTGGATCTCTTACCCTTACATGAGGACACCCTCAAGGCCCAACTGAAACACACCCCAGAACTTGTAAAACTCTGACTCATATAACCTATCATCTGACGACCGGCAGTGGACCAAAGATGGGTGACTGGTGGTCCCTTGTGACTTAGAACTGATGAGAAAACTCACGCGACATTACCACAATTCCACGACTGCAGGACATTCTGGAGCGGCCGCAACACTTATTGCACTAGCTCGTGACTTCTGGTGGCCCAAGATGAAAGATTTCGTCAGGGCCTATGTGAAAGGATGCACCACCTGTCAGTCTACCAAAGCTAACACCCATCCAAATCGACCCCCACTTTTTCCTATCACACCCGAGCCTGGAGCAGTACCCTTCTCGACCATGTCTATCGATTGGGTGACAAAATTACCACCCTCAAATAATTTCGACTCAATCCTCACTATCACTGATCATGACTGCTCTAAAGCGGTTGTTCTTTTACCTTGCAAGGAATCCATGACATCATTGGAACTCACCCAGCTCTATGCCGAAAGAGTATTCCCACATTACAGACTCCCAGAAAAGATTATCTCAGATCAAGACCCACAAGTAACTTCTGATCTGTTCAGGGACTTATGCAATGTTCTGGGGGTCAAACAAAACATTAGCATGGCCTATCACCCACAAACAGACGGCCAATCTGAGAGGACTAACCAATCGATGGAAGCTATCTTACGCACCCTGTGTAACATGCACGCTTCAGATTGGGCGAAATGGTTGCCGGTCATCACTTATGTCATGAACTCTCGCCCTTCAGCAACCACCAAACAAATGCCCTATGAGGTCCTCATGGGTTTCCTCCCTAAAGCTCATCAAATACTACATAAAGCCAAATTCAAGACCACAGAAGAACGTCTCAAGGCGATTAAACTCATTTGGACTCAGGTTATCTCAGCCATCGAACAAGTGCAGAAACAAATGATCAAACAAACGAAATTCAAACCTTATCAACTGAATGATCAAGTATGGCTAGATGCAACGAACTTGAGGACAATGTATCCATCAAAGAAACTAGCACCAAAACAATATGGCCCCTTTCACATCACTCACGTTATATCACCCACTTCTTACCAATTAAAGCTCCCCGCTCAGTGGAAAATCCACAATGTTTTCCATGCTTTGTACCTATCACCTTATCGCAAAACCCCAGAACACGGAGAAAACTTTTCTCAACCACCACCTGATTTAATCGATGGAGAACAGGAGTGGGAAGTGGAGCAAATTGTAGGGATGCGCAAGTTTGGGCGTAAAAAGACCCTGCAATACTGGGTCAGGTGGAAGGGGTACTCACATGCTGAAGATTCATGGGAACCAGCTGATCAAATTCGAGCTCCTGATCTGATTAAGGAGTACCTCGTGCGAACAGATATAAGAACTCTGCATCTTCGAAAGCTCTCTATGGCAACTTCTCCAGACTCTCTCCCTTCCTTCACTCCAGTGTCTCCTCCCTCCCCTCCTAACGATAGCACCAGATCTCTGGACACGAACCGAGATCTCGAAGAAGTTACCCATCTACTCACCTCCCTCACCATCTCACCAACAAATTGCCACTCTCCCCTCTCACTGGTAGAAGAACTTGCTACCACACCTGCTACCCAGATCCCACCAGCTCTCTTTGAGGCCCTCACTTTTCATCAGATCTGTCAGACTTTCGACCACTCTCACTTTTTCGACCTTACCAGTATCCCATCCAACTACACAGTCAACCGTTCCCTCACTGAGCATCCACGACCAGAGTCCCCACCTCTATATTCCTGGCCAGTCGCTACTATAGAACGACGAGACTGGGAAGAAGCACAGACTCTCTCAGTATCCGTCAACCCCCGTCCTCCTCCTAAAGGATTATCACTTTGCAGCCCAGGAGTCTTGCAAGACCTAGAAATCGGCTTAGTTTCACCGCTAGACATCCAAGGGAGCTGGTATGTGACCCAATCGACTTCACGTCTCCCCTATGCTATCCGAGAACGTGCCAGAAAGGCCTTTCTTAACAACATTGACTGGAACGAGGCTGCATTACACGCCCCTTACTTCCCAACCCCTGGAGAGGACAAAGCCATGGCCTCTCTCCCAACGCCAACCCTGCAAGATAGTGACCTCATTCCCCCTTTGGAACCACCCCCCATCACAGCCAATGTCTCCCTCTTGAGAGACCAAAACCTGATTGCTGCACTCCCCCTCACCCAGGCCGCCAACTTCCTCCATTGGCTACCAGAAGCCAAAGAGGGAGAAGACAACCATCCGCATGACATGTGGCTACCAGTAACCAAACTCTCCACTTCCTACCCTGCTCTCATCATTGAACAACAAGGGGAACCCATCCCCATGAAATACGTCAAATATGCATTAGTGGATGATGAACCCATGATCCTAGGAACAACTGGACACGGAGGGGAAGTTTACTGTGCCCCTCTCTTTGCCACCGCTCAAGCCCCACGCAAAGGGGATCCACCTCCATCTCTTGATGATTTCGACGCCCTCATAGAGGACCACCCCTTTAACATGGTTCTCACACTCGCTCTTTATCAGATGGATGACCCTTCCCTAAGGTTCTGCACGGGTGACACCGCGGGTAAATTTTGACACACCATACCCACACCTGTGGACACCGTACCCATGCAGTACACCGTGCCACGGTTGCAGGTATGACCCGCGGTTTATACTCGAAACCCGTGGCATACTCAAAAAACCGCGGTGTATTAAACACCACAGTACATTACATTAATACCATCTACTTCTAGAACTACTACTCGTATTTTGTATACATGTGTACCTACTACTACATCTGTACACACCGAAGAATACAAATCCATTTAAAAAAAAAAACTTGAGGGGTGGTGGGATCGAAGGAAGGCACAGCCACCCAGCAAAGGCAAGACGAAGGGGGATGTCGGGGGACATTGACAGGGGACGTGGCGGCGGCATTTGCAGTTGAGAGCACGGTAGTGGCAGTGACAAGGCTATCGTTGTTGATGCCATCGTGCTGCCGCCGCTGCTGTCAATTTTGCTGTTGTTGGTCGATGCTGAGAGTGTCTTGTGCTTTCGCGGTTTGCGGCGGTGGATATTTCTTGAACTTGAGGTGTTGCCATTGGAAATTTGGTGGTTCGAGAACTTGCAACAAGGGCGAGTGCGAGGAAGGACCGATCGGCGTGTGTCGATGTTGAACACACCCAGTTGGCGCATGCTGTTGGCGAGCTGGAAGGTGTCGACAAACGAGCCTCTGCTGCTGCGCTGCTGCTATTGTAATTAATTCTGCTGTTATCGTTACCGTTAATAGTCGCCTTGTCCTTGCTATTGGTGCCAAAGTCCCTCGTGCTGGCCTCGAGATTGCCGCTGGTGTGGTTGTCGCAAGCACGGTTGGTGTTGTGCATTGAGCTGTTGACGCACTGAGATGCTGTCGTCAGTACCGTGTGTCGAGGCATTGCTGCTGCCACTGTTGCTAATTGAATCTTCATCGTCGTCGTGACCTGTGCTGTCGTTGGGTACCCCGCATTGCGGCATCACCTCTACTCCTGTTGCTAATCGAATTGTCGTCAAGGCTATGCTGTTGTCAGGGACCGGGCGTTGAGGCGTCGCCACTGCTGCTGCTAATGGAATCATCGTCACGTCATTGCCGAGGCTAGGGAAGTCACCTGTGGTGCGTTGAGCCATTGCCGTTTGCTGGTATTACTAACGGTGTCGTGTTGTCGTCGAAGCCAGAGCTGTCACTTGTTGAGCCGCTGCCTGCTGGTGTTGCTAACGGGGCCATCGTTGTCGGTGCTTCACATTGAGGTGGTGCCATTGCCATTGCTGGTGTTCCTGTCAAAGTTGCATACAATGCATTTGAATGAATCATGAACGTCGAGCAAAAGCAAGAGAGTGCATCTGAGCTACGCCTCACGGTGCAGCTCGGCATCTCCCAGAACCTGCGGGTGACACCGCGTGCAGGTACGGTATTACACGGTATCTAATTGGGTAATACCGTACCCGCACCTGTGGAACCCATGATCAAAATACCACGGGTTGACCCTTACCCATGTGGAACACTACCCTTCCCTCCTTGCTGACATCCACCGCCTCTGTAAGACCAACCAATCCCTTGCAACCCTCAAAGAGCAAGCAAAGAAGATCCAGTTGCTCTTGAATGCTGTATGAGCCTCCGCTGCAGCTCATAACCTGGAGCTCGCTACTCTTGCCGACTCTCAGTTGAAGGTTAGAGAGCGCCTTAGGCAAGCCTGGGCCGTCCCTCGCATCAAAAACCAGCTTGACTTCCTCGCTGGTCAAAGTCTTGTCCCAGGGAGCCGTGATCCTGATCATGAATTCTTTCCAAGGGATGTTGTGGTCGTTGCTACCCCTCCCACACGCATCATCAAACTCTCCTCCCTACCCGACACACCCTTAGAAATGATCTCTCAGAGCCCTGAGATCTCTGAACAAACCCCCTCGACCTCACCTTCCCCAGATCTGCTACCTCACCCCCCTCGCTTTCAAGGATACCCTTCTCTTGACCAGGACCGAGGGAGGCACATGCTGATGCCAGAACCCTTTGATGTACCACACACCCTCATACCCCCAATGCCCAACTCTCATGTTACTCCCAGTGTTAACCAGTCACGTCAGAAAAAGAAAGAGAGTCGCAAGGAATACCTACAAAGGAAACAGCGCAAAAACCAGTGCGGAGGGTGCAGTCAAAAGGGTCATTATAAGAAGCAGTGTCGGATCCCACATGCCAAATGCTGTGCAAAAGGGAAGTGTGTGGTTGACAAGCGACACCCCCATTACAACCACGCCATGTGTATGTACTCCAACCTGACACCAGGGTATACCTTTTTTGAGCTTTGACACACTATCGCCGATGACCGCCTCAACAAGACTCCTGACCCACAACCAGAAGATTATGACAGTGTTGATAGCCGCCCTCAACTGGAGGACTATGACTTCGAGTGGGACCAGGGAGATGGTAATTTCACAGATTAATATCGCAACATGGGACTTGCGATCTGGGGGGGGGATGACTGTTATGCGCTTAGGCCATTTCTCTTGTTTGCTTGTGTGATTCCATGATCTCGTGACTCATGTACGATTACTGATCGCTGATTCATTGATTACCAATTGCTGACTTGTTGATTACCGATTGCTGACTCGTGACTCATGTACGATTAGTTTTCGCTGATTCATTGATTACCAATTGCTGACTCGCATATTAGTTTCGGAATATTCCAGAAGGAGATCCCAGTATATATTGAGATGCCTGTATACCACTACAAGCCTTAAGCTTGTGTTATTCAATACACACTATTGTCTCACCCTATCACTGTGTGCACCTCTGAAGACCCTCTTCATCTCATTAGCATTGATTCTTGGACTTGTGTTTAGTCACAAGCCATTTGGAGTCTATTGATTGGACTATAAGCAATCAGCTTCAGAGTCGCACAAAAGATACCGGCCCTCCCCAGACCGGCCTCCTTCCTAATTAGGCACGATGCAGCTTCACTCGAAACTCACTGATCACCAGCGCCCCACTAGGCTTGCTATCGCAAGTAAGACCTCAGACAAGGTCTTATCAGTGGCCATCGCATGTTCCCACTCTTGCTCGTTCACTCCGTGTTTGTGCTCACCCTGTTAGGGTCCCGTTGCTTCATCATCAACTCTAGGTTATGGGCCCTGCCCTAACTAACTGAAGACACAACACACCGAAGCGAACAACTCACCATGCAAGGAGAAGAATTGAAGACAACGCTACCCAAGCTATCAGCAGATGGTGCCAACTGGGTCACCTACCGCGACCGCCTACACTGGGCCCTGGACTCTGGCCGCATCCGCGAACACATCCAGGTCGACAGCATGCACACCACATACACCACCGCAGGCACCATTGGCGGCGTCACACCCGAGCAGCACTGGGCAAAGGAGGAAGGGATGATCAGGACCATGATAGGTAACAGTATCCCGGACTCAGCCTTTAACAAGATCAAGTCGCAGACAACCGTCAAGGCCATCTACGACACCCTGAAGATGGCATACGAGGACCGCTCCATGGCACTAGTCGCTGACCTTATGCGGTGCTTCTGGAACAAGAAGTGCGAGGAGAACGAGAGTGTACACACCCATTTCGAAGAGCTCACTAACCTCAGAGAGCAGCTTGCCGCTATGGGCAAGACCACCACTGACACTGATCATCTCGACACCCTCCTCGCCTCACTCCTGGCCTTGTACGAGCAAGCCTGCATCGCTATCAGCGCCAGCACACGGCTCGGCGCGAAGACCCTCACCACCAAAATCTTCGAACAGTACATCCTCGATGAGTCTGAGTGGCGTGCAATCAAAACCAAGAAGAAGGATTCAAAGGATGAAGCCTACAGCGCCGACACCAAGAAAGAGGACAAGGACAAAGACAAAGACAAGAGCAAAGACAAAGACAAGCCCAAGAGATGCAGCAACTGCCAAAAGCGAGGCCACATCAAGGCCGACTGCTGGGCAAAGGGAGGTGGCAAGGAAGGACAGGGGCCGAAGCAGACTGGTAACAACAGTGTGGCCACTGCTGACGACAAACAGATCAAGGCATGGGCCGTTATGGAGGAGGTCAACACCGACAGCGGAAGTGCGACCCACTCCGCTGCATCTGCCGCAGACAGGAGCATTCCTGCATGGCCAGAGCATGCCAGCAAAGCTGAGAGTGAACTCTACGACTCCGGCGCGTCTCGACACATGTCGCCATTCCACAACTGCTTCGTCACCTACCAGTCCATCCTGCCACGAGCCATAACAGCAGCAGATAAGAGGGTGTTTTATGCAGTTGGAACTGGGGACCTCAAGATAGAGGTCCCGAATGGGAAGTCATCCACTCCGATTCTACTCAAAGACACCTTGCACACTCCTGACATGGGCATCACCATAGTCTCTGTCAGCCACATAACCAAAGCTGGGTACTCCGTAGCCTTCAAAGGTGACTCCTGCAAAATCTGGAACAAGAGTGGCAACACCATTGGAACCATCCCTGCAAGCGCAAGCGGCCTGTACAAGGTCGAGCGCGTACTCATGGCCGCCGAGCCCTTGGAATGCATTGATCTGGCCACTCTGCACTGCCGACTCTGCCATGTTTCCCCCAACACACTCCGTGCGCTTCTCCGCAACAGCGCAGTGGAAGGTGTACAACTCATCAATGACAGCTCGCCTCTCATCTGTGATGCATGCAAACAGGCAAAGCTCACCTGCAAGCCCATCCGCAAGGAGCGCGAAGCCGCACTCGCAAGTACATTTGGCACAGAAGTGCACATGGACCTTTGTGGCCCATCTCCTGTATCCTCTCTCGGGGGCAGGAGATACTATGTTATGTTCACCGATGATTTCACCTGCTATACACGGCTGACCGCCCTGCACACTAAGGACCAAACCTTTGATGCATACAAATCTTTCACGGCATGGGCGCAAACACAACACGGCATCTGTATCAAGCACTTACGCACTGACCACAGTGGAGAGTTCCTCAGCCACGAATTCATGGCATTCCTGCAGGAGCAAGGCACCGAGCGTCGCCTCACCACGCACGACACACCTCAGCACAATGGAGTGGCCGAATCTCTCAACCACCAACTTGTGGAGTGGGTCCAGGCTCTAATCACACAGGCTGGGCTGCCGAAGACTCTCTGGGCAGAGGCACTCCACTTTGCCATCTGGGTCAAGAACTGGACCATCACCAGAGGACTCAGTAACGCAACAACCCTGCATGAGAGACTGATGGGGCAGAAGCCTAACATTTCAGGCGTTCTGGAATGGGGCCAGCCTGTATGGGTCCGGAACAGCTCCAGCTCTAAGCTGGATGTTCGAGCCACAGCAGTGCAATGGGTCGGGTACGATCAGGACAGCACAAATGTGCACAGAATCTATTGGGAGGACACAGGGAAGATATCAGTCAAATGAGACATCAAGCTAATCTCTGACACAGCTGTCTCCTTCCCCTCTCGATCTGCCCTTGCTGACCCTGCCAGTGCCCATCCTACCACCGTGCCTAATATGGCTGCATCGCCGGTCACACCACACCCCGCTCTGAGCACAGCCACAAACACCCTGGCGTCAGCATATAGGACCCCACAGGCACCGCCAGCCATGAGCAGCAGGGAAGAAGAGATGCCCGAAACCAAAGAGGACTCAGACTCATCACTGATGCCGCCACACAAAGGCAAAGGCAAGACACCCACTCATCTGCCAGCAGCACCAAAGAAGCCAAAACCGACCACCGAGCCCATGAGGCAGTCAACCCGCGCATGCAAGCCATTGGCGCACCTCCAACGACTCATGTCTGGAGAAGGATCAGCTGACAGAATGGGATGCACCTACACCGGCTACCACCCCTACTGTGCCATGATATTGGAACTACTGGAGGGCTGGGATGCAGGAACAGGTGAGTATGCCTACCTAGCAGACCTCGACGGCATCATCGCCGTGGCCATCCAAGAAGTGGAGGGAGATCCAAAGATGGTGGAGGAAGCACAGTCTCGCCCTGACTGGCCTTGCTGGAAGGAGGCGATGGACCGTGAGATCCAATCACTCGAGAAGGCCCGCACATGAAGGACTGAGCCGTGCCCACCGGGACATTGTTGGGAGCAAGTGGGTATTCTGCCTCAAGCGAAAGGCAGACGGGAGCATAGATAAGTACAAGGCTCGCCTTGTCACTTGCAGATTCACACAGGTACACAGTGTGGACTACTTCGACACATACTTGCCAGTAGCCAAATTAGCAAGCCTCTGGGCCATTCTCGCCCTGGCTGCCCACTTCAATTGGGATGTGGAGTCCTTTGACTTCAACTCAGCGTACCTCAATGGGGAACTAGGGGAAGGGGAAGAGATCTACATGCAGGAACCACCTGGCTATGAGAGCACCAAGGGAAAGGTGAAGAGGCTCCTCAAGGCCTTGTATGGGTTGAAGCAGGCTGGATGCAAATGGTATGAAGCCCTAAAGGCGATACTGATAGACCTCGGCTTTGTAGTCAGCAGCGCCAATCCTGGCATGTTTTACGCCTGCATTGGGAACAACATCCTCATTCTCCCAGTGCATGTCGATGACTGTGCCATGACCAGCAGCTCCAGCAAACTCATTCACGACTACATGCACAAGCTCAACAAGCACTACGCCCTCACACACCTTGGCCCCATCAATTGGCTCCTCGGAATTCAAGTCATATGCAACTGAGAGGCGCAAACCATATCCCTTTCTCAGACCTCATATATTGAGTCCATTCTTGCCCACTTCTCATTGTCTGATGTGAAAGCGTACAGCACGCCTATGATCCCATCGGCCGTGTACAGCAAATCTGATGCGCCGGCTACACTGGCTGATGCAGCCTGTATGTGCAAGGTACCATATAGGGAAGCAATTGGCAGCCTCATGTATGCCTCGGTCGCCACACGTCCCGACATCACATTCGCCATATCCACACTCTCTCAGTTCCTCAAGAACCCAGGGGAGGCTCACTGGGAAGCGGTGAAGTGGGTATTCCACTACTTGTCAGGGACACGCGACCTTGTGCTAATGTACAGAGGAGAGCGGCATGACTTGGAGGGGTTCACTGATGCAGATGGAGCCTCACAGGACCACCACCAAGCCATATCTGGTCATGCATTCATCATCAACGGTGGAGCCGTGTCTTGGAGCTCGAGGAAGCAGGAGTTGGTTACACTTTCCACAGTGGAAGCCGAATATGTTGTGGTGACACATGCTGCAAAAGAATGCATATGGCTGTGTCGCCTAATAGGTGAACTATTTCCAGCTACTATCTCCCAGTCAACCACTCTCCATTGCGATAATCAGGCAGCGCTACAACTTGCCACCGACGACAACTACCACACAAGGACCAAGCACATCAACATAAGGTATCACTTTATCTGTGACGTCATTTCTCAGGGCACCATCGAGATCACATACTGCCCGACCAATGACATGACCGCAGACATACTGACCAAGGCGCTCCCGCGCTGGAAGGTCAAGTGCCATGCCACAGGTCTTGGGCTGCGTCACCCCTGCGGGGGAGTGATGAAATCTGATGGGTCAGGCGGGTCAGGGGCTCCAGACGAGAGTGAGGAGGACCAGCGCTCAAGCCAGACTCGCGCTAGGGAGTAGGATCGGGACGGGGCTGCCTTCATCGGAGGTCTCAGGTGTGGAAGGACACCAGGGCTTGCATGGGTGCGGGCCCATGATCATACATTCATTTTCTTATCGCCCTATGAGGCCTATTTGACTTATTGATTACTTTACTGATTGATCATCTAATCTCTGCAACTTAGGCAGGTGACAGATCACACTGCCTTGGCCATGCATTGAGGGCCAGGTCGCCTCGCCTCATGCCCTGGAAGTCAACCAGGGCACCTATACCTTTCACTCCAACCTTCACAATGACAATATACAGCAAATGTCACTTTTATTCGTGCATATACAAGTCAGCGCAGTTACTTACAGACTTCACCTTCGTTGGCCGAGAGTCACTTGATAGTGCTCCAAGCCCCTGTTTCACTTGCGGACTATTTAAGCGCGATGTGCGCAAGGCTAAATGTCATCTTGTTTTTGGACTTGGAAACCCCCTCTCGTGTGCTCTCTCTACGCCTGCTTGCTCCACTCTAGTTGCATAGCCATCAGCACTCGGTGGCCATTGCATGTTCCCACTCTTGCTCGTTCACTCCGTGTTTGCACTCACCCTGTTAGGGTCCCATTGCTTCGTCATCAACTCTACTACCTTCCTCCCCCCCCCAGGGGAAAACCTCTGCAAACTGCTCCCCACAAACTATGACTCACTCACAGCTATGCTTGGACTATCCCTGGCTTACCTGCAGGCCATGCACCTGACAAAGAAGCCCTCCAGGGACGAAATGACAAAAGCATTGGCCCATATCCTCTCCCTCCTAATCAACAACCTGCTTGTCCAGTCCCTACTGCCCAAAGGGCCCCCTACCCCAGCCCCCCTGACCAAAGAACTTTCAGCCCTCCAGATTCACCTGACCAGCCTGGAGAACACTCTCACCAACCTTGCAAAGGCCACCACTGATGTGAGGAAGGACATCAAAAAACTCCCCAACCCCTCCACCCACATCCACACCAAAGCCATGCCCCACCTGGCTGGCCCCCCCAAGCCCACTTACACTGCTGTGGCATCCTCCCCCCAATGGCCTAGCATTGTTGTGGAGGCAGCAGCCTACACCTGGCCAGATCAGAAGCCTACCCCTTCTGATATCTGTGCCACCATCAACACCAACCTTGCATGCACTAACCCCACCCAGGTTCACATCTCTGCTGCAATGTTACAAGCTCTGGCCCTGGTCCCCCAGTAGACCCTTCCTGCATCCCTACCTGTACCTCCCAGCAAATCTCCTGGAACTCACTGCCTTTCGTGCCCTATCCAGAATCTCCAGAACTCTCACATGATCTGTCACATGACAGATCACATGTCTTGTCAGGTGACCAGTCACATGACTGGTCAGGTGCTGCATCAGGTGATCACTCACATGACTGATCACAGGTCACATCACGTGACTTCCAGAACCTTCTGCTACATTCTCCTTCTTGTCACTCTATTACTATACTGATTACTGTTCCTTTGTCATTGTGCTTGTTCTCATGATCTGATTACTATACTGTTATTCAGCTTGACATCATTGGTTTGTCAGATTCCTTACTGATCATTCTGTGATTCATCAGCTCATTTACTGTACTCTTGTCATTCGCTGATTCATTACTTACCAATCCCCCTCTATCTGATTACTCGATTACTTGACTGATTACTTAGCATTACTGATCACACTTAGTCAGCTCTGTTAACCACTTAGCAAGACTGATTTGTCATCCAGTAGGATACTTGTATTTATACTTGCGCTAGTACTGAACTTAGGCCCTAAGCCTGAGTTAACTCAGTTTTTGTCTCATTCACTTTGAACCTCCTGTGTGCACATCCAAGGCCATCCTCTACATCTATCATTCACTTTTGACTTGTGTTCATTCGCAAGTCGTATGGAGTCTATTGATTGGACTATAAGCAATCAACTTGCCTGCGCACCGCTTGTCCTGGACCTTCTTGGCCCAGTCTCCTGCCTAATTAGGCATAGGCATTAGCACGGGTAACCCACGGGTATCCGTGAGTTAACCCGTACTCTGACCCGCGAAAACCCATACCCGCAACCCGCGGGTATAGCTAACACGGGTATGGGTGGGTTATGGGTCTGGTCGACGGGTCATGTATATTTTTTCTAAGTAGCTACAACAATATTACTGTAATCTACTGGTTCTGTCTACTGGTTCTGGCTCCTCGTGCCCTGTTGTCGCGCCGATTGTTGCACCTCGTCACATTCGTTATGCCCCGTTGTCGTGCGGTTTGTTGCGTGTCGTCGCGCCCCGTTGTCGTGGGCTATCTTTGCGCTGATCGTGCCCCGTTGTTGCGCGGTTTGTTTGCGTGTCGCAGCACCGTTCATTTGCATGTTACCGCGCGGTTTGTTTGCGTGTCGCAGCACCGTTCATTTGTGTGTCGTCGTGCGATTTGTTTGCGTGTCGCGGCACCGTTCATTTGCGTGTTGTCGCGCGATTTGTTTGCGTGTCGCGGCACCGTTCGTTTGCGTGTCGTCACGCGGTCTGTTTGCGTGTCGCGGCACCGTTCATTTGCGTGTCGTCGCACGGTTTGTTGGCCTGTCGCGGCACCGTTTGCTTGCGTGTTGTCGCGCGTATGTTGCGCCCCGTTGTCGCGCTATCCGTTGCGTGTCGTCGTACCGTTCGTTACGTTCCGTTGTTGCGCCGCGTGTCACATCCAAGTATTGTTGAACTTAACAGAGGGTGAAGTAATGGTTCCAAAATTGAGAGGCGAGTTGAGCGAGTAACGAAGCGAGTACAAACAGAGGTAAATAACGCGTCAGCGCTTCAGCAATCAACGAAACGAGACACGGCAGCACTACGGTGGCAACCACACATGGCCAGATGGTCCGTGCGCAGGGCCAGGGGTATATAAACCCCCCCATTACCGTCCTAGTATAATCAGTTCGCCCCAGATATTTTTCTTCGTATAATTATAGTCTGTAGTAAATAGCTGTATCTAAAATAATATTATGTTTTTTCCTTTTACCGCTTTGATAGTGCGGGTATGGCTATGGGTTACGGGTTACCAGAATGTGACCCGTACTCTAACCCATAGGTACCCGTACCCGCAACCCGTGCGGGTATATGAAACCCTTGCATATGCCTAATTAGGCATCACGTGACTTCACTTGACTTAGGACCACATTCAGTCCTATTGCAAGACCTCCTGACACATAGGTTGAGCTCTGCTCCCTCTGTTGATTCACTTGAATACCAGAACTTCACTTGATCGCTATCACAATAATGATCCCAAGATGGATTGTAGCATGCAAGGTGGACTGCCAAAGGCAACCTGGTACTCTGGGGCAGTGCCAGCACGATGGTGGCCCAAATGACAACAGCCCTGCCCCACTTCTCCAAGGCCCTCCACACCTCCTTCTCAGCCCTGGCCCAGGCCAGCCCAGACTCCCTCCCCATTACCTGCCACAACGTAAAGTGGTCTAAACTCTGCCTCAACTCTGTGCCCACTGGCACTACCCCTACCTGAGGAGCCCTCAACCCCAACAAACTGCATAATGCACTAGTCACTGAGAACCACACCTATGCCACCCTCAACATCACACAGAAACCCTCCTGGGTATGTAACCCCACCTCATACCAACCTGGAGCAGTCTCTTCCATCTTGTTCTCCTTCGAGGACCCAGATGGCATGCTGGCCCAGAACCTCCTCCACAACAAGTACCTGTTTGCCCTTGGGCAAATTGCCTCCATTAAGTGGTGGAAGACCAACCCACCACAAAAGAAACCCACCAGCACCAGCAACAACACCAACCCACAACCCCAGTCCACAGGGCTAACTACCCCATCTGGGAGCGGACCAAACACAGCGAACCCCCAGCCCACCACCACGCCCAGTCAGGCACAATGCCAGGCCATGGCTCTAGCAGCCTGGGAAGCACACCGCAAGGTGTTCCAGTGCCACAGGGGGCCTGACATGTAATACCCTGGCACCCACCACCCACCATTCGGGGTTTTTCTACAGTTTTTTCCCCTTCATCAATTTACATCTTTACCCCTTCTGCCTGATCATTTTGTATGCTACCATGCCCTGAGCCAGTCTGTCCCTCCTTTCCCCCCTCCACTACCTACACCGGCAACAGTGAGGAAGGTAACTCCCTGCTCTTAAGCAGACAGCTGTAAGGCCCCTAGCAGTGGTAAGTAGCCCCCATCTGCCCGGTGATGTGTAGCTAGAGCACACAGACTCTAGGCTGGTTTTTCGGTAGTTTATGACCGCATCTGTACCCCGTACGCAGCGGAATACAAGTTTGGATTTAAAAAAAAAAAAAAAAAGAGAGGGCAACAAGGCGATGTTGATGCCCGCAGGGATCATATCCGGAGTCACCGATACCCCCATATGCGAGTGCCTTCCGTATGCAACGGTAAGGCATACCTTACACCACAGTGAAGGATATCCGAAGGATGGGAGCCGCACCAGCTTGGAGGTGATGTCGGGTACCAGATATGCAACTCGACCGTGAAACGATTACCGGGGCTGGTGTGAAAACGAGTACAATGTACCGGAGCCGTTCCTATGTACTATTTCAAGCTGTATCGCGTACGCCCCAGTAAGGATGCTCCCGTACCACCTGAATAGTAGCCGCTCCTCCCACCATTGCATGCCCATAATCTATCATCACAACATATAAATTGCATTGGACGGATTGTATCATATTTATCCAAATCACAGACCTTAAGCCTCAGTCCCGAGTCGCAAATGATGGTTATGTCACTCGAAATCTATACCCTCTACGGCTACAAACCCTCGCTGAGAACCCCTTCGGTGAGCAACTGCGTGACCTTCTGATGGCCTTTGTTCGATGCTAAGTCGGACGGCGCTCTGAGGGTCTTGTTCTTGGTATCCCTCCTCGCACCATGATTAAGAAGGAGGGTTACTACCTCGAAATGACCATAATATGCCGCGAGGTGTAACGCCGTCTCACCATTCCCATCAAGAATTTCCACGTCTGCGCCGCGTTTGAGCAACAGCCGCACAAGTTCCGAATTGCCTTCCTGCGACGCCATGTGCAACGGAGTCCGGCGCAGATCGTTCTGGGCCCCGACATCAGCTCCACGATCAAGAAGTAACTCTGCAACCGGGAGCTTCCTGGTCTTCGACGCAAGGTGTAATGGGGTCCAGAGATGGGCGTCCCTTGTGTCGATCTTCGCCCCTTTGTCGATTAATAGCTGCGCGAGGTCGGCGTGTCCGTTTTCTGAGGCTATATGCAGTGGCGACCTCTCCATCCAATCTAGACGATCCAAATCTGCGTCCCGCAATAATAGAAGACGTGCGACCTCGAGTTTTCCACCTCCTGATGCTTGAAACAGTGGTGTCTGCTGATCCACGTTCTCCACGTTCGGGTCTTGGTCTATGTCGAGCAGAATCTGTACGACCTCCAGGCATCCGGACATCGAAGCCAGATGCAAAGGGGTCATGTTTCGCTCATCCCGTGGGCAAGCATTATTACGAGTCGGGGATTTTCTATCCGTGTCGTCCATATCCTGCGCTTGCGCGTCCATCTTGTGCTCAAGCAACAGGCGCACGACTTCTAAACGTCCCCCAGACGACGCATGATGCAATGGTGCCCACCCGTGCTCGTCTCGAGCTGTCACATCCGCACCGCCCTTGATCAGATGGCGAACATCATCCACAAGTCCCATTCGTGAGGCATGAAGCAGCTGAGTCGACATATCTTTGGCTTTGGCCGCCATGTCTGCATCCCGCTGAGGAAGGGCCGCTCCGACATCTTCTTTCTTTTCAAGCTCAAGGCGGCGCCGTGGATGCACATCTGACGCTCTCAGCAACTCGTCAAACATACTTCGAAAGCCAGACCGATCAAGGGTCTGCTGATCCTGCCTGAAGCTCTCGCGAATCCGACCATGGATCCGTTGGCGAGAGCCCCTGCGTTCGTATTCTTCGTATGCCTTCTTCAGCACCGACCAGCTAGTCTTCTCAGGCGGCTCGCTCTCCACTAGGACATGAAGCAGTGATCTCAGCACTTCTATGAGATCCGCGGTGTAGGTCATTAACAGACGCTGAGTTCGGGCTCTTCCCACCTTCCGTCAGCGATCGAATGACTGAATTCTAGAAAAACGTACTCGTTCACCGACATCTCGTTCGAGAGCAATTTCAGGAAAGAATCTGTCAGCGCGAAGGCCCCGGCTTGCGGCGTGGGAGGGTTGGTTGCTGTGGGAGGGTTTGCTATTTCCGAGAACTCCCGAGTGATCTGGGGAATAGTTTCGGGGCTATGAAGTAACTCTCAGATTATATACAATCCTATTATGTCGGGACATACGGCGGTTGACCCCGATTATGTGATGTTTCAGCGTCCTGGACGAGAAGGAGTATGAATCTCTTGAACTCTTCACTTTTAAGGATCTAGTGGGGGGCCTTGTTAGAGATCCCTCATTACACCACAAATTTATATTACGTTTTCCTCATCCATAAAGTTCCAAAAGGTGATGATATCTTGATGAGCAGTTGCAAGGAAATGATGTATGGTACAATCAGCGGGATCAGGTGCATAATAAGCTGGATCAGGTGCATGATCCGAGGTATGGTTAGGTGGGTGACACAGAACTGCTTGAGATAGTACATACAGGTCATGCTTGCGCTTATCAAGAAGTAAGCAGAGCACACGTCCAGTATAAATCAGAATAAATTGAGGGGGCTTACTACGTGAGCCAGGCGTCGATTTTGAGTTGGAAATTTGCGCTGGGTTGTGCAATCATCCACATTGTCCATGCAGCGTTGCCCGTAAGTTCGTCACGAACCACATCACCAGTCAAGACGATGAGATTCGAGACGTCGGCGCCGTAACCAGACTGAGCTAGGGAGAGATGAACGTTAATCAAAGAAAGAATGAGAAATCATACTCGAAACTCTGGCATAAGGTATGCCTTCCATAGCGGCTTTGGCACTCTTCGAGTTCATATAGGATTCGAATGTCTTCTCTGCCTCCTCATTGCTCCGCCTCTTGAGTTCCTGTAGGCTCATGTCCTCGTTATCCTCTTTCAACTCGGCCTTCTTTGTCCTTACTAGCCGGTCATACTTCGTGAAGACGAGTATGATAGGAGCTGATTCAGAGAATATGAATCTGTCATGCCGCGAGCGTACAGCTGGAGTAACAGTAAGGGAACGCACTTCGAGTGTCACGAGCAAACTTCAGTAATTTCTCGTCCCCTGTTTCGAACACACGCCCCCCAGCTCTCGGTGTTTCTGTACACAACCTAGTAGAAGTGAGCTCGGCTCGACGGCGCTCTAAGAGCAGACTCACCACACAGCGTGGAGCCGGTCTTCGAGGGAGAGGCCCCCCTTGCGCCGCTCCTTTATGAACTTACTCACGGTATCGAAGGTTGTGGTATCCCCTGGTTCGAAACCTTTAGAATCGTGCATGATGAGAAATTTGTTCTCGCTTGAGGTGAATTCTGTGTCTATGTTTGCTTCTCCGACGTCATGTTGCGAAACAGACTTAATCAACAGCAAATCAGTTAGTGACAGACAATCTCTCGAAGTGATTACTTACCGCGCTCTTGATGCGGAATATGTGATTGATCAAGGTTGACTTTCCAACGCCTGACTGCGTTCATAGATCAAAGTTCAACATTCGAACATACGATTTCATGTTATCAGTGGGAAGGTGGTAAACGTACCCGACCCACACATAAGATACGGAAGCTGGGAAGCGTGATGGGGTAAGTCCCACTTGTTTTAATGAACTTCCACTCACCACTTAACACCCCCAGTGATGTTTTCGACGCCCGTTAGCTGAGTTGATGTTTTTTGCATGACGGCCAAAATGAACGTTAGACAGAACTGATATCTGTCCGCCCTGACACTTTTAAACCCATGGCACGTGGCACTAGTTTATGATTCTTATCGAGGACTACCCCGATAGTGCACGGACCCATTTGCGCCACCCTACCGCCACTTCTTCATGGGAAGAAAACTACCATCAGAACTGTGTTCGCGACGACACCCACGTTATCGATATAGACATGTGAGACATGGGACAGAATCGGGGAGGCGGTATCATACTGATGATACTTATGGCAAGCTGACCAAGACAGTGAACAGGCCCGGAACCAGCCGAAACTCTCTGCTCGACTCCCCGTCGTCAAATTTCAGCAATAGCGTATGTTGTGATCGTAATATGGTCTCGATTTACTCCCCTCTCCCGTCACTGATTCCTTTTCCACTGGCACTCGTTCTCTTCGTCTTGACACGTTCGTGCTACCATTTCGCTCTCGCACTTATCTGACTCCTTCCCCGCACCCGTGTGCAGCCTACTCCGAATCTCCTCGCTTCACAACCCACCCGCGAAACTTCTATCAAGTTTCTGCTGGGGTTGGTCAAACAAAGCGACGCGCACGAAAATATCATTCTTCGTAGACTGAACGTGACAAAGTTCCTTGCGTAGTATTAAACCAACAGGCACCCACTAAAGGACTGGGTGGGTCACTGGGGAGGACTGGTCCCTCTTTGGGAGTGCATATGCGATGACGATGAAGGATATCACTCAGAGCACCATGTCCTCGATGGGTCGTCGCAGGATGTGTTCGGTGTGGTTCGTTGGACACGTTTACGGTGCAGTTCTGTGAATGATTGTGAAGAAATAAAATGATCATAATTGTTTTCTCGTAATCCCGCCCGGGGCGCGTGTGTTTTAGTTCCGACTCGGGCCTGACTTCGAATTTATGACCAGGGGTTGGGCCTGGAGTTGGGAATTGGGATAAAAAGGAAAGGATGCCTTCTAGTATAGCTGAGCAAGGGCGCAAAGTCGTAGAGCTCTTTGGCTGCGCTGAGCTACTGGTGCCAGTCACCAATTCCGTCACACGGCCTTCCATTTTTACCTTGTCCTGAGACCCGACTCCTTGAACCAACACTAGCGTGACACAATCAAGTACGAAATACACACCACAACACGGTGGTCTGCGTTCCCTGATCTCGAGGAAACCGTAACGATGTCATAAGACCTCTGCGAAGACCATGATTCAAAATTTCCACGCCATTGGCAAGGCCATTGGTCCCCATTTCATCCACCATCCATCAAACATGACATTAACGCTTCCTTTTCAAGTCTGGATTAAAGGATACAAGACTGTCATCCAGATGTCCAAGGAATAGCCAGGGTGATGGAGAGGAACCAGGATGAGAGAGCAGCCTGAGTCAGCCCTCACCCAGTAAACAGAACGGGACAGTCTAATCGTCAGCGACGCTTCTTTATCACTGACAGATGAACCGGGGGAAGTTGCCATGAAGACCACGTTCATCCAGCAGCTCGAACTGGACTCCAAGGTCACCTCAGGCTTTGGCGTCATCGGTGACTAGATCGTATCACCAGATGACTCCATGGAAGACAAGGACTTGGGCGATCCGAGGGTGTCCGCGAAGGCTAGTCGTCGCGTTCATCGCAGAAGACGCGCGGGAGTTGCTCGCAGGGTTGTGGAGTCGAAGGCTCGAAGCGACAGCGGCGTAGAACAGGAACGACGCTTATAGCCACGTTTCTCAAGGCGACAGATTCCGTCGTCACCGTGCCAATACTTCCTGGACGGACGAGCCCTCGGGATTTTTTTTTTTTTTGGTGGACAAGCAATATATATTATGCTCGGAAAAAAATAAGGCCAAAGCCAACAACAGTAGCTACTAGAGCTTGGATACAAGTCGAAGTATAGTTAAAGTAGAGCCCTCGGGATTGCCGGGTAGTGGCTAAATTTTGCTGCAAGGACCCGGTGAAGATTACGAGGGATACCTTTGCCTTTCTTCCTTTCTTGGACAACAACGGTAACAGCGATGGTACTACTAGTCGCAGCCACCGAACTACTTGACGAGGCGAAATCTTGCGTATGCTGCTCGAGCGGGCGATACCATCGCTAAAGGGCGACATCGCGCTGGGAATCCTGGGATGGAATCCGGCAAACCTGGAATAGTCCAGTATCTATCTCGACCTGTCAGATTTCGTGTGTCACGAACGGAGCGCATCAAACTCCATCCAGGTCTCGCGCTTTGACTGTACGCCATCACTCATCTGCACGATGGCGCTAGGGATATCAGCGAGGTAGTGAGGGCGCATACATAGCGATGGTCCAAGGGTTTCGGGCGATCGTCGAATTGTTTGACTTTATTTATGATTCTTCAACTGGCCCAAATACGAAACAACAACTGAGTAACAACTGTCCAACACGACGGACGACGGCAAACGATCGAAGATACAGTACAGGCAGGATTGAGTTTTGTTCACCTGAGGATGGATTCATGCATTTCTCGAATTTTTCTGCGCACGTCCCCAATTCATGACTGGTAAACCACGTTGCTTCACTTCGAAGTTCCATGTACGTATCTTAATTTTATGCCAAGGGTCTGTGCATGCGATTGTCTGATGCATACAGCCATCCCGGGATAGCTACTTGCGCCCACTCTCCGCCTTCCGCTTCGGCATCGAATCCTTCATGGAGGACGATCACGGCGAGTACCCTGGCTTTAATGATGCCCGTCGAGGTCAATCACGGGTACTCCCGTGACGGCAGTGCGATTGCAATCCGACGGTGCCAATGACAGGGCAACGAGCGAGTTGGGTGGATATCGTCTCTCCCCTAGAGGTGACTTTCCTGATAAGATCTTTCCTCATATTCTCTCCCCCGTACGTAGAGTTCCCGACGTGTTGGGCAGTTTTTCCTTCATGGCATTCCAAGCTACAGGGCCGGAGCGGCGGGGAGTTACCCAGGGATTTCCATGGAACGAGGTGCCTTGTGGTTACGTCCTCGGTTGGTTCGACGTACACGGTTTGGAACTTGGGCACTTGGGCACTTGGACACGTCGAGGCCCACGACCATGAGGTATGCTACGTCACGTGATTGCCCAAATCTACCAACGCGGACGGCTCGCTACACCTACGTACGGAAGCTAGAACACAGCAGGATACTCTACGTAATACCCCTCGCCGAAGAGCTAAATACCGACTTCCTGGGTGTCATTATCGTCGTTGCTGCTCATCGCATTTAATCCGACCGACCTAAACTACGTGAGTAGCCTGCCCTCCGGATTCCTGAGATGCGCAGCCTTGGCGCCTCGACGGAGCTGTGTGCACGTTGCGCATCTATCAGCGCCTTAAGAGTGGAGTTCGACTGAATGCAGGCTGGTCGCGAGTCGCGACTGCAGGTGGGTGGTTTGCGAATCCTTTCTTAGTTCTTCTCTCTGTGAGGCAGTTCCTAATGTCGGCCCACTTCGCACGCAGCGGACGACTACCAATTACGTCTAGACATCTTACCTCGTGCTACCGCGCTTACGGCTGAGCTCAACGGCACAAAAGGAAGCTACGTACTTGACGTGGTCCGTGCCGACCATGTCCATGACGACGAACACTCGACACTCGATGCCTTCCAGGTACTGGATTTCAGCTGTCGTGTGTGAATCAATCAGTACGGGCATGCCTGTGATGGTGTTTGTTAACTAAGTTTCTCTGCACGATGCGATGTTGCTATGTGTATTACTCTGCGCCTGGCCATGGTGAACATTACACCGCTTTTCAGTGCGTTTCATTGTCTTGACGAAGATGCTATCAAACTCATAAATGACCTCTGCCAATACCAGGATCAATGTGTTCACGCCATGTATCTCAATTTTATCCCATGAAATTGGTTGACGCTAATTACTCTTTCTTTTAGATCTGAATTCAAGGAGACAAGACCATCGTTTAGATGTTCAAGGATCGGCAACCTGGGTGAGTGGACAGGTACGTGGACTTGCTTGTGTAGTTGGTTTAGAGCGGTGAATCTCCTTTTAGTGGAGAGAACGGGGCATTCTAAGCCGTCAGCGTCACCCCTTCATCGCTGCCGGATGATCTGAGACAGGTTGCCGTCGCTGCACCCATCCGTCCAGTACCTCGCATTAGACTCCAGGGTTAACCTCAGTGCCCTCTGCGACTAGACCACTGGCAGACTGTCCCATGGAAGACAAGTAGAAAGCGATCCGAGAACTTCTGCACGGGCTGGTCCTCGTATTTCTCGCGGAAGATACGTGAACTCGCAATTGCGAAGGCAAAGGCGACAGCAGTGCAGAGTGGGAGCCACTATTCAAGGTGACGCGCATGCTATCGTCAATTTTCTAAGACTGCCCTGATAGACGGTCCCTCAGGTTTGACAGGACTACCCAAATATATTCGCAAGGGCACGGTGGAGATTACGACGAAGATCCTTGTCTTCCTCTCCTTCGACAATATCAAGAACGATGGTGATAGCTGTGGCGTCCGCCCAATCTGATGACATGGAGACGAGCTTTTGCGGTTGCTACTCGAGCGGTCAGCGTTGTCACTCAGGGAGGACCTCGCGCCGGTGTGGAACCCAGCTTGCCTAGAGCAGCCCTGTCCCTGCAGTATCTCGAGCCATTGGACTCCGTGTGCAGAGAATGGGGCCCGTCGGACCCTGTCCTGCTCTTGCGCTTCCGCCCTACTGCACGTCGTTGCTCATGGGCAACATGACATTTGGGAGGCTGTCATAGAACACGCGTGTCTGTTTTTCGACGAACACTCAGTGCGACCTATCTCCGCTCGCCGAGTTTTGACAGTCTAAAGTCTCGCGACCTCCCATCGATGCGGCGGCAGGTCGTGGATGTGTCCATCAACATTCTTTGTGTCGTATTCTCTACCCCCACCCCCACGCTCATCTTCTTTCTGTTTTTTTTTCTTTCATTTTCTTCGTTTTTTCATTCGTCCTGCCTATTCCCTCGTGCTCAGAGGAAGGAGCAATAGACGGGTTGGAACATTCCGCCACTCATATATGTGGTTTTGCTGACAAAAAGCAATAGCAACGAGTGGCAGTTCTCTCTGTACGGTTTGTTTTCCGGACTCTTTTTTTTGTGTCTTCGTCCCATTAAATGATCACTGTTGTTGAATCTTTTTAGTCGTTGGTCTTCCCACCATCATATCCACTCTCGCTTCCCAGCTCAACCTTTGCTCCCGATTCTCAATGTTCCTGTAGAAGAGGCTACTATCGGATAGAGAGCAGGGGACGACATGACCATCAACGACGTAAGCGCGAAGATTCCCTCATCATTTTGCGTGCTCCAGTTCATCTACCCCTGGAAGTGAAGCAGAAGACGGGGAGTACGCACAACATCTCTCAGCGCCAACAGTTCGTCAAAATCGAGGTCCCCGCCGGTCTCAATGCCCGCACAAAGCTTTTATCAGCAAACTATATAACAGAAATCACACCATTGATCATAAAATAGAAACCGGTAGCAAATAAAGAGTATACAATCAGATGCGATGTTCAAGAATAAATCTGGTAAAATATGAAACAGAATATTCCTGAAGAAATGCAGTAAACTGTGTTATAACAGAATTAATATCAGAAGTATAGTATTGAAAACATGCTCTAACTAAGGCCCCCATAGGAGTTGGTCTAGATGAAGAAGCATAGACAAGGCAAGCATGCTCCAGAATAAGAATTGTTCCTATTTAAAAGTTAGAAACTGCAACACTAAACAATAAAAATATACCAATCATTGTGTGATATAGATTATTAGTAGACATAAGCATGGTTTGCTAAAATATATATATATTAGTAAATTGAGAGAATAGTAGAATAATGATAGTACATTGGCAAATACTGATCTTAATATGGAGAGTGCTCTCTATAGGATAGAAAAAGTAAGATTATAGAGAGCAACCAAATGGAATATAACCCACCTTCTAAAACACACAAATAAGGCAAAATATATTAGATAATTAAAACTTAAGTGGATAAAAGGCATTTACAAACTGTTAAATATAGCAAGAAATTAGTTATAACACTAAAAGAACAAGTGAGCAACAGGCACTTACTTTCTGTCAAGTATAAAAAAGGTTATAAGTTAAAATACTAGCATAAAGCCAGCAAGTATAGGCACTCACTCCCTGTCCAGTATCAAAACAGAGTTAAACAAGACAGTAAATGCCAATAAGTACTATACTTACTAACTGATAAGTAAAGAAATTAAAGATAAATTAGAACATTATAAGCAAGCCAGTTTAAAAGAGGCATTCACCTCCTGTTAAGTATATAAGATATAGGTAGAATACAGAGAGCATATCAGTAAGTGGAAGGCACTTACAAACTTTGAGCACAATAAGAGAGTAAGTTAATAAATCAAAATAATGCTAAGAAGAAAAGCACTCACCAACTATAAAGCAGAGAGAGAAAGTTATAACACTAAAAGCTAATATACAGTATAAAGACACTCACATCCTATTAAGCAGAAACCAAAGACAAGTTGAAATATTGAAAGAAAGAAAGCAAGTAAAAGGCACCCACATCCTATTAAGCATAAAAGCACAGATAAAGTTAGGATATTAAAAGAAAGCTAAAGTGTAAGGGGCACTCACTCTCTGTGAGGCACAGGCAGAACAGGTCAGAGTATTAAAATTAATAACTTAAGGAGACTCACCAACTGATAGGTGCAGAGATAGACAAGTTAATTCACTAAAAGAAAATTAGCAAGCAAAAGACACTTACAAACTGTCATATATAAGGAAGAAGCAAGTTATAACACTAAAAGAAGTTTAAGGTAAAAGGCACTCACAAACTGCCAAGCAGAACAAGAAGTTAAAATACCAAAGGCAAAAAGAAAATAAGTAAAAGGCACTCACATCCTATTAGAGACAAATCAAGAAACCAGTTAACATGCTAAAATAAAACTAGCAAGTGCACTTACATCCTGTTGTTGACAGACAAAGTCAGAACAATGAAGAAGGGTTAGCAAGCAAAAGGCACTCACCAACTGTCAAGTATAAAGAAAAGATAAGTCAAAACACTAAAAGCTAATAAGCAAGGGCCACTCACTCTCTATTAAGTATCAGGCAAGTTATAAGTTAAAATATAAAAAGAAAGGCAGTAAGCAAGGGAACCCACTCTCTATCATATGTAAAGAGATGAGTTAAAATATAGAAAGATTATGAATAAAAGACACTCACCAACTGTTAAATACATATAGAAAGAGGAGTTAGAACACCAAAAAAAAGCCAGCATATAGAGGGTGCCCACAAACTAATAAAGCCCAGAGAAAAGGGAAAAGTCAGAAATAATAAAAGAAGTAAGCAATTGGCACCCACAGACTGTTAGAAAGAGGGAGATGTAAGTTAGGATACAAAAAGAAAGCCAATAAGCAATGGTTACACACCAACTATTGGATTTAGAGGGAGAAGTTAGGACACATAAAGCTAAAGAAAGCCAGCAAGAGACACTCACATCCTGTGAAGGACAGACAAAAGAACAGGTCAACATATCAAAAGAAGGTTAGCAACTGGGTGGCACTCACCAACTTTTAGGCACAAAGAGACAAGTCAGGCCAATACAAGAAAGTTAGCAAGCATGGGATACATACATCCTCCTAAGCATAGAGAGGGTGACAAATCAGAACATGAAAATAAAATCAGCAAGCAATGAATACAGACATCCTGTTAAGCAAGGGAAGACCAATTCAGAATCCCGAAAGAATGCTAATAAGCAAATGTCACTCACTCTCTGTCAACACAGCAAGAAATGGGTTAGAACACGGAAAGAAAGCCAGCAAGAGGCAGTCACCTCCTGATAAGTGCAAAGGGGACAAAGCAGATTACCATAAGCGAACAAGAGTGATGAGAGTACATAATAAAAAGTCAGACATAGGAACAGATATGCAAGGATAGACTGACATAGAACTAGATAGTAATCTTCTTTCAGCATAAGGCAATTCACAACACCACACCATAACTCACCCAGATGGACGGAAATGCCAGTAAGCATAACTTCATTACTTCTTCTGTGCTCCCGTGCCCTTGTATAATTGCAAAATAGCTCCTGTAATGGAACAACGTTCCTCTCATTTTCGTCCCACCACGTATAAGAGTTGCGACATACCGTGAAACGGCTTGATTGATGCTCAGCTCCAGATTATCCCTCTGAACAGCTAGAAGCATCAGCGCAACAACGCCACCACTGAGTGCACTAGCCGTCGTTTCAATAAGATTATCGCATCGTCGGCCAGGTTTGTGCATTTCTGCAGGAGGGAACTAGTATCGTGCATATGTATTGTTTATTGAGATCCTCACTCTCAAGAAATACAGACGGTGCATGTTCCGGAAGGCTGCCCAGATAATGTGTTTTGATTACGTGATCGATCTCGGAGTTGAGGTAGGTTTCTGGGTCAAGGTCCTGCTCCTCCAACTTCATCTCGATGTCGAGTTTGAATTGGTCAAATTTAGTGAACAATGCTATCACAGGGACTTGAAAGATCCATCGTATCAATCCTAATCCACAAAGTCACATTTCGACATACCATTCTTATCGGGGCATATATGTTCAAAATGCCTCAAATCCAGCGATGGTCGATCATTGTCCATTGGAACGCAGTACCTGAAGGCAAAGCCTGTGAACTTAGGAGCATACTTTCCCAAAGGAACGAACCATATCACATGTAATCTATCGTTTAATCGACTCTCCTGCGACTTGCGACGGACAAAATCTTGCACGATCTCCAGTTCCATTTTATCACCAGATTCGAATCCGAGTGAGTCATGGAAAACATATCCGGGGTGTTTTGTGAAGATTAGTTCGTCATCAATATCATGCCCGTCACGCTACAGATAGGGATCGTCACGATCAGCCGTCACAGACCAGACTTTGTGGGCCGAACCTCCATTGAAGCCCGGAGTTGAAACTAGGTAGATGATAAGATCGAACGTGCCACTAGGGACAAGAACTTGAACGTACGCGAATGCGTTTTCCCATTGGACCCATCTTATAAACCTCTGGACTCTCGGTCGTGTCGACCACTCGCTGTAAGATCGATGTTTTCCCTGCATTTGCTCTTCCAATGATAAGGACTCGGAACTTGACCTCTGCGGGAATTTGGGGGAGACTCTGCTGTTCGTCCATAGTACGAGAAAGAAAAACCGGAAGACAGGTCGAGAAATTAAACAGGCGTGAGATTGCTGGGGGTCGCGAGGTCGTGGTGTGCCCTTGTGCTCTCAGATAGCGGCGGGGGAACTTCGAGTAGTTGGTTTGTATTTGTAGTTCAAACACAGTACAACATCAGTCGGGAAATGAACCTTAAGATCCATGATGCTCTCGGCTAGTAAAGGCGCTTAGCAACGCCCACAAGATAAGGATCACAGTAGATTTGACAGCGTGTTTAGGCAATGTTTAGACAATCCCTGAAGTTCCAATATAATGTGACAGTGATCTAGTTGGTTGTCCATTTCCACGAGTCTCACTCAAATTCGCGAATGCCCGCTAGCCATTGTCAGCCCGATTAGGTTACATGAGGGTGCCGTCCCACGCTTTCCCCAACGGGGCTTCATAGAGTTTTCTCCTCAGAACCAGACCTCGAAAAGGAAGAGCCCCACGCCCGCATAAAGCACTGTGACTTTGTGATGCCATCTGTCATCATTAAAGTTGCCGAAAAGCACAGCAACGGTATTAGTACTTACCACACACTGCGCTGGCCCCCCTGCCTCCTTATCGCCATTTCACGGTTACTTGCTCACCAACAGTACAGTACAGTACACTCGTGGTTCACAGCACGCAGGCTGCCCCCTAAAGGGCCCTTCCGCTTTCCCGTCATCTCGTCCTCATCACCTTATCACTATTTCAGTAATTCTAGCTTCCAGGCCTCCACAGATCCCCTCATGCAGTCTCAGGCATCTCCCTTGCCGTCCAGCGCCATCAAGTTCCTCAACAACACCTCGCCTTCGTTACCTTCCTTTGGTCTTGCCATCTCTACCCGCCGCCTTTCCCTGCCCTCCTGCCAGTGCGGTCGTTGACAAAACCCACCGGGGCATTCTAGGATTGTCCTCCACACGTCACCACTGCCTACCTCGGCCTCCTCACACTGCTAGGCCCTAGCGCCCATCCTCAGCCTCAGTGATGCCACAGTTTGTGTCTAGTATGTCTGCTTCCTGCCTCGGCCTTATCTCATCCTTGCTGTCGCTGTCGACATTTCTAGAGCCCCGCTCTCGACCTCCGCATTACCACAGAGCATCCTCCTTGGGTCCCTGCCCCCTGTCTTGGCCACCTCACTGCCACCTAGCGTTACCATTGCCCTTGAAGTTGCCTATAGCGAGTTGCGTGCGTTATGTAGGGGCCAGCCATCGTAGTTTATCTTGGCGCCGAAAATTATATATGAAAATAATTCACGACATATTCAGCTGCTAAAGGTCGAGAAATACCTGTCTAAGAACCCTGTTTAAAGGGTATCGTGGTGAATCTGCCCCACGGTAAAGGGCTAAGTTTGGCAGACCAAGGCGACCATCTGGGGCCAATCTCGCATGGGTCTGGTATTCGCCATACCATTGTGTACCCGCTGTCTATGAAGAACATCAACACCGGTAAATCGCACGCGCCCTAGAACTTGGTTGTTTCTGTAATTGAGAGGACAAGACATGGGGGAGGAGGTGAGTTGGTGTGGGGAGTTGGAGGAATCCGGAGCTGTGTGGGCTTGTCGAATTGAGTGTTGGAGTGCTTCAATTGGTGAGAGCGGGTTCGGCAAGGTTAACGTTGCGTCCCGTGGCATCAGCACTGTCCAACGGGTTGAAACTAAGCACTACACTAGTACCCTGTTCCGTTGACGTCGTGCGTCCTCTAACACAGTGTCTGTTGTAGCATCACCGACCCCGATCAGTGATCACATCTGCTTCGGTGAGTCATCCTTTGGACCACGTTTGTCATACTACGTATGAGGGCCAGCATCGCCGTCAATATTCTGTCCCTAACATTCCCTCTGGTATTCGTGTCCGTTTGCCTTCAACTCTGAGGGGCTCCCGCGGCCTACATTTGATTGAATCTAGCTCACAGGCTTGAACAAAGGCCTCAGGCGCATTGCCTCGCGCTTCACTGGTTTGACAACCCTCCCTGCCATTTGACTTATTTCCCATCCTCCTCGCATTCCAGTGCTGGGACAATTATCCGTTTAAAGTCACACTCCTTCGTTGCTGAATTACGCAAAAGTGTGACCGTTTTCGATGAAGTAACTTAGCGTTCTAAATGTGCGTAGTCGATGAGGATTGAAATGTGAAAGGGGACAAAACTTAGAAGCAGGAACAACTCTGGACAGGATATAAGAAATATGGGGACGAGGAAAAACAGAAGATAGATCGGAGTTCATGTAGAAAGATGACATCTTGAGGGAAAACATAACCATAGAAACGGGGGGAGAAAATGGTCCATTTGGCAACACGACCGTATCTGAACCCAAGGGCTCGCGCGGAGACAAAAGCGGCCTTGGTTAGGGATAGGCGAATTGATTGCACTCGATGGAGGAGACAGCTAACAGGCCTACTATCAAGGAGGGACGAACCATCTCGTCGACTTGCAAGGCCCTGGAATCTGCCACCTCCGACGCAAGAAAAAGCCAGATCTCTCACCCAGTTGTTGCTGTTAACCCGCCATCCTGAGGATCACAGTATCTCCCGATCAAAAACTAAGGTGTTGGTCATCCAAGAGTGGGCCTGCGGCGCAGACATGGAGCTCTAGTCTCAGGCGTCCCGGAGTTCCTGGAACAGAGTTAAACCGCGTTCATGGAGCAGAAAAAAGGTGGTGCATGGGTCGCACCACCCAGAGATGTGGTCCTAACGTGATATCTGGAGGGAGGATACACAAATGCACCACCGTGCCCTAGTGCGCATGCTCGGTTACGAAGACCTCTCGCGAAGGAATAGCACAAACCAACGACAAGTTGAATTTCTCACGGGTGTGTGCGAGTACCACCCTTTGCCCAGAGCGTCCACATTGGGAATGCTTAACTTTGGTTAGGTCGTGTTCTATTTATGAAGGGAAGAGCTAATTATAGATCATCTGCTGATGTTCCGAAAGATGAAAGAACAAAGACGGGCGGAACCCAAAGAAGATTGGTCAGCGGGTCAGAGAACACCTACTGTAGTACTAGTACTGCACAGATGAGTACCAGGTCACATCGATAAGGCACTGCAGAGAGAATAGAGGCATGGACGGTCACGGTACGATAGGCGCTGTAGCACAAGTTAAGCACAACATTCAAGTTCACGCCCTTTTCACGGAGCATGGGTAACATGGGTATCAGAAGAAAACATTAAGGCGTGACGTACCGCGACGGTGACAGACATACCACTCACCCATATTTTACTCCCGGACGCAAGATGCATATCCATCTCAAATACAAATCAGAAAGCCATCGCGGTTGAGTCCGCATGGCGGCGACTGAGGCCTGAGGACTCGGATGTGGGCCGGACTGACTCAGCGCGGTACGCAACTCCATTTTCATCGGCTCTGCAGCCTCTCATCCTCATCGTCAGGCGGTCCTCGCCCTAGCTGATTAGGGTAAAATTGGTCAATCATCTTTGCGAGCCTGTGAAGACCGCTTGATGAGTCACCAAGCGCGTGTCGCGAATCCTCCAGTGCCGCCGTAAGATACATCGCCATATTGGGCATAGTTATCGGCAATTTAGGCCAAGGCGTGCGTGCCGTCGCCGGGATGGTGTAGAATTTAGATATTTGTGAGTCCGGGTCGTCACAAAGCAAGGCAGGTAACGTTGACAAACGGTAAGAATACGGGAGGGTTCTTACATCCACGCTCGTAAATTGATGGTCGGCCGGAGGTGGATGATCAATGGTGAGGTAAATAACCGTCCGCCAGTCCGATGAGTTTGGGTGAATCTACTCAGGGATGAGGACGACCCTCGCACGATGGATGGAATCATGCACCTTGAAAAACTGAACCACAGTCCGCAGCTGCAATTCGCCCTTTGTCACAGCCAAGGTCTCGACGGACGGCTCAACCTGTGTGGCACTCAATTTTGACATCAACTTTAAGAGTTGCCGCCAGCTCGGCGCTCGAATATGCATCGGGGGCGATTTCCCATAGGGAAGAGCGATTATGTTCGGCAAAGGCCCCTGCATCTCGAAATCTTGCGTCGGTGGCGTGTTAAATCCAAACGCTAACATTGGGCACCGTAAGGATAGGAAAGGTTTGAGCTTTCACTTCGACTACGTACAAACGCCATAGAGTAACTCTGGCTCCACGTTTTGATTAAGTATCATTAACACTCGTGCAGATTGAGGAGGGGAGAAGGGGTTTCAGGAGCTTCCTTTTCTCAGAAGATATCTGTACTGTTAAAGGTTCTGGTAGCGGGCTAGATCTCTGTGCTAGCAACGGCGGCGCCTGAGGAGTATCCCTTTGGAAATATGTTCGTCGGTGGGTGATACCTGCTGAATGTGTGAAAGTGCCGATTTGTGATGCTGTTGTAGGAGGGACACTGAACTATGGTGCCTTGTGACTTGTCGCGTATGGCAAGAGCTCGGATCCAGCCGCTCTGCTTCACACTCAGATGAAGTTCGGTTAAGATCCGAAAGGCGGATGAAGCAAAACGCCCTTAAAGAGACCTTCCTTTCCAGACTCCGTTCCAGACTCCGTCACCATTAAACTCCGCCCCTTGAGGTCTGGCTAGGGATCGCCCAGCCCGTCCTGCACGAGCACGAGGCACTTGCGAGGCTCAGGCATGCGTGATTGACGCCGGGAGTTGCCGTAAAGCTCTTTTAAACGCTAATTGCAGAATTTTCTCGTATAGGGTGGTTCTGACGCTGTACCACGATTCTTAGGCGGCCTTTCAAGGGCTTGCTCAAGAGTACGATACATCCTTTGGCCAGCGGTCTGTCCCAATAACCTGCCAACTGCCAAAATCGATTCGTCCTTGCAAATCCCCATACCGGCATCTCTTGCCGCCGGCCTAAGACACAGCAAACCAACGTGTAAAACACACCTCTACCTGAACTTCCATAAATTGCCTCGTCGGGATGCCACAAGACGAGACCTGGATTCCCCAGCACCCGCCAGTGCTACCTCGCACGATTGTCACCCGCCCATCTTTCCCTTTCCCCAATCTTATTTCTAGCTGCCAGACGTGTTACTTCAACTTGTCCAACGCAATCCCTCATTTTCCGCGGAGAACAGCGCACCCTTACACGTATTCTACATTCGACCTCATCCATCCATAATCCCCTCATGCCCTCACTGAGCAACCGACATGAAGACGTACTCCTCCCGTCTACTTCTCCGACACACCGGACAACCGTGTTGCCCTCCAAGTCATCTGTTGGCATTCAAGGCTCCACGCATTACGAGGTGGTGCGCGCAGCCACTTCGGTACTTTGCGAACAGATGCTGCGACAGCGCATAGACCTCGATAAACGCGAGTCGGAAGAGGTCAGAATACGAATGCGACCGCTCGGCCGACTAGAGATTGTATGGAGGGAGAGCCAGGTATATGTGAATGGGAGCACGACTTCATTTGGTGCATCCAGTGATGGACTGGGCATAGGGGCCAGTATAGTAGGAGAGGAGAGGGCGCAGCGGTTATTCGCCAAGGCACTGCGGGATGGCTACGTCCTCTGCCAGTGAGTTTTCACCTTTCTTCCTTGGCCTCGGCGCGCGATACATTGGAATGCTAATACACTCTTCCACGAATTTATAAGACTTATGAACAAACTTCGGCCAGGATCAATTCCACAGGTCGACCCGCATGAAGACGGCATACGTCGTAGATCGAACTTGACCAAGTTTCTCGCATCGTGTTCCGCCAACGGGCTCCCGCCACAGGACCTCTTCCTGCCCAACGATCTCGTCGAAGGTTCCTCACACAGCCTCGCGCGCGTGGCGAGGACTATCATCGCCCTGGTCAAATGGGTAGAGGGGTCTGCGCCAACGAATTCCCCTTCCTTGCCTGACGGTGGCCCCGCCAATCCCGAACAGCTACCTGCTTTTCGTCCGCTGCGCTTGCGCAGTAGGCCTGAGCACCTACATGTTACGACTGGCGCAGTAGTCTCACCTTCTGTGCCACCCTTGGAGAGGTCCGCACGTGTCGCCGCCAGCGATCTGCCTCCCCCTCGTCCGCCACGCTCGCCCAGGCGGCCGCCGACTCCTAAACCAGATACGGTTGATGCCGGAGACCCACTATCACCGCCTTTTACAGATGGTGTTATCACACATTCGACGAGGGACCAGCCCATCTCGACCTCGATCAAGAACCAGTCCACCTCGCCCTCGATCAAGGATCGGTCCATCCCTCCTCTAATAAAAAATCGGCCTACGAGGGAATTACCTTCAATGAATGAATCCACAGCGCTCTCGACCAAGAGTATTTCTGCCTCAACGAACGAAATCTATCCATCTATCATGAACCGATCCACAACGAACCAATCCAGGGTTCTACCCCGCAGTTTACCCTCTCATCGTACAAATAATGAATCCAGAATGCCCCTTCCAGTGAGTATAGTCTCTCTCTTGATAAGAACTTTGTTCATCGCTCCCTACCTCGTCAAGCACGCCAATTACGCAACAAGCGAGACTCCCCCAACAAAGAATATGTCAACTCCACCCCTGTCGGAGAAGCAGCCCATTTCCTCGCCGAGGACAAAAGAATCCTTGCAACTGCAAAAGAATAGCCCTGTTGATGAAATTGTCCCCAAGGTTGCGCATCCCCCGCGGATGACGTGGTGGCATCGAGTTTGCCAGGCATTGGCTCGCCTGACAGGTCGATCGCGTCACCAGAAGACCCCGAAATACCTGCAGACTGACTCCGACCACCTCGACACGCCCGGCCATACCTTTGTGGGTGCGACCTTCAGCAAATGTATGTCCTATCCCTGCTTTGAATTCCTCCTTGCCGACTATCGCGTTCTATCTAGCATTCGACTGTCGTGTCTGCGTGAAATCTATGAAAAGGGGTGCTGTCCGATGCTCCCGATGCTCCCTCGTAGCCCATGCGAAATGCGCGGCGCGCGCACCAGTGGGATGCTACTTCTGACTGGTTGCACAGGGACGCGTTGCTCGAGAAACGGTCATATAGTGGTCATATTTATCAAACTAAGGTTCTCACGCTTCACAGGCAGGCTCGCCTGCTCGACGCGAACTCGTGGGCTGCCGGAATCACGCGCGTCGGTTCATGGCATGCATGACAGATTGACATGACTCGGTGTTCCAGCGCGTTTCTCATCGACTGGAAAAAATCGTATGCCATTGGCAACGAAACGATAAGGAGCGATGTGCCTACTGCCCTCCTGGATCCAACTTGAAAAGATGGCATAACAACCCTGACCCTGCCACCAAACGTACCTTCTTCTATATCAGGGGCACCCACGAGCCAGGTTGATTCCAGGATGAGAAAGCTGTCTTCAGGATTGCCATTGCGCGTGCGAGTTTTTAAGTCACTGGTCATCGCCTGCCCGCCTACCGCGTTTCCTTGTTTTTCCAATACACGATCTGCTTGTTGTACGGTACCGTTTGACCAGTTCAGCTTCTACACAGGCCTCAATTTCCGACTTCGGCTTTCCGTGCGATACCCGAACTTGGACGATCGCTAAGCGTCCCTACAAGATGATACGGTGATCGACCTGAGCATGCGAGGCATTTGTTGTAGGATTGATGTTCAAGCTAATCGCGGGACCAAGCGCGGATGGGGATGGAGATGAATTTCTGGGGCGTTGAACGATGACTGAATCCTTACTGCTAGTCGCCGCAAGACACCCTGTGAATATGCGTCCGTCCCATAGCCACACTCGGACACCCCCTAGCCTTGTTCCAGGTTGTGGTTACATTGAGTGGGCGCTGAAGCGCGCCGCGCTATACCACAACTACGCCCGCGACTCCAGATGTATATTTCAAGCTAGAACCCGAATAGTAAAGGTTATTAGTACTGTAGACCGATCCTACTGTTATAGCACCTAGCATAGCACACATTACCAACTGGAGCTTAGTTATTGTTATATGATCAATCTGTCGTGACGCTGACGTCAGCGCCAGTTGTCTGTTTGCTGTCATGATGGCATCAACGCCGTTCTCATCGCATCAAGTAGTACTAGTATAAGTAATCAGTACCCCATTCTTCTCCGTACGACGAACCATGCCAGTCGAGCTCAAGGGAAGCTGCCATTGCGGAGCAGTGGCTTTTACTGTCCAGTCTAGCACACCCGTGCCGTATCAACTCTGTATGTGCTCCATCTGCCGCAAGGTGGGGGGTACTAGTGGATCTGTCAACCTCGGCGCGCACGCGCACACACTTCAAATCACCAAGGGCAAGGAGGACATCTCGTACGGATAGTTTCCGAGTCCATTCTTCTGATATGACTGATCGAACGCTGTGTATGCTTTGACAACCGTTTGAAATTACAGGATATACAAAGCTGTATTGAACCGAGGCACGCCTGAGGAAACGAGGGCGTCGTCTGAGCGGCACTTTTGCTCGAAATGCTCGGCGATGCTCTGGCTATGGGAAGAGACCTGGTGCGCGCAAACGACTTTCTTTTTCTGTCGACAGGCGATTAAAAAGGCGCGTATAGGCCGGAGCTTTTACACCCCTTCGCGTCTGCGATCGATGAGCCGGAGTTAAAAGCGCCCGAAGAGATGGTACGTGTCATTAGCAATCGAACTCTAACCGTGGTTGATGCGAGATTCGCAATTCTGGCTGCCATGTACAGGCAGTGATCCTGACGGGATCGGCCCCGGCGTATGTGCGCCTGCCTGAAGGCAAGAAGAAGCTATTCGAGGAGTACCCGAAGTTGTCGTTGGAAGAGTGGCACAAATTGCACAATGAATATGTGGAGTAGATGGGAGACGGACGTTCAATTGGTTCTGTTCATCCAGGGCCACATGGGAGTTGGCCATAGACTTAAATACGAGGCTGCATGTAAAACAAGATTCACCTCGCGTCCATCACGCACATGATTCATTCTGTAATACAATTCGAAATTGTTTCCAATCCGTCCCCTTTGATATTCCACCTTCTCTCTGTACATTGTGAAAGACCATCGTCAAGAGCCAACTGAGATGTGATATATTAACTTGTACATCACAGAAATGCATTGCTACGATAACCCAGGACCAAAAAACCAGTCTACTACGCAAAAATACCAGGAGAAGGAGATCTTGGAGACACGCAAAGTTCATGAACGGAACATGCAAGGGAAAGCAAGAAGAAGGGGACGGAGAGAGGTCCGGATCCTAGAAGTCCTGAATTACACTGTGTCCTCTTGCGTGGGGTGATGAGATACGGCCATGAGAGAACGATGGTAGCGGTGGCGGAAGGGAACGAAGGCACAAGAAGGTGCTTTCCCATGACTCCGTGCTTCTTGCCAGCGATAGAGTTATACTATTTTAACGGCGCCACCCGTGGATAGGTAGCGTGGCCGAGTGGTCTAAGGCGCTGGATTTAAGTATCTTTACTTGACTCCCAGTGGGGCAAACCCGCGCGAGTTCGAACCTCGCCGCTACCACGTATTTCATTTTTTTCTTACACGCCTCACAATGTTACAAGGTTGACTGACGGTACATATATCGGCTCTTGCGGTTCGAGTCCTGGGAAGCACCCAATAGCAAAGATGTCCAATCTTTCCATGCTTTTCCCCCTCCCATCGCCTGTGCTGATAGACGCTGGTCTGGTGTGTACTTATGCTATCAATCTATTTGTGAATAAGACTGACGATGGCTGACATTCGTCATCCTTAGGGAATGACACTTACGGATGTGTTCAAAATCGATCTGGCCACAACTCTTTGGTCGTCGGAAGCTCTGATCAAGAGCCCTGAATCTGTTATCGAGGCTCATCTCTTGTTCTTACGAGCTGGAGCACGTCTCATTGCAACAGCGTCGTGAGCGGCCTCCTATACTGCCTTGAATCCCGCTCTATTTTTAGCCATTTGCGGTAGTTATCAAGGTTCGTTCAGCACATATGCAAGGGCGGGTTACTCCAAAGACGATGCCACACGACTGATGCGCTCATCTGTTACGCTCGCCGCCGAAGCTCGCAGACGATTCGCAGCTGAGGCCCATGTCCCAGTCGACAATATCAGAATTGCGCTCTCGCTCGCCGCCTACGGCGGATCGCTGTCCCTACCCCATGAGTACGACGGTTACTATCCGCCGCCATACGGTCCCAAGGCATACGACCCTCAACCGGACCTCACGAACCCAAACCGCAACGCATTCCGTGCCGGCGAGTGCGCGCAAGAGGCGCAGTCCGAGGAGGCACTCGCGGCGTTCCACCTCGAGCGCTTGCGCGTATACGCCTCCGACAAGGAAACGTGGCGTGCGGTAGATGCGCTCGCGTTCGAGACTATCCCACTAGCGCGCGAGGTGAGAGCCATCCGGCGGGCTGTCGCGGTGCTTGAAGACGAGCTCGCGCCGGAGGAGCGCAAGGCGTGGTGGGTTTGCACCGTCTATGCTGCAGGCGAGTTTCCCGAGGAATGCGCCGAAGGCGGCCGGCTGGGTACCAAGGAAGTACTGGCGTCGTATTTCGATGACCTTCCAGCTGCAGGTAGTGCTACTACTGGAAGTCAAGAAGGCGCTGGCGCACGCTACGCAGTGCCCGATGCGTTCGGTGTCAATTGCACCGCGACGATGCATGTTGCGGAGGCTGTTGCTGCCGCGAGCGATGCGTTTGTCCAAACTGGCGCCACCCGTATTGGCGGCAGTGGGTTGCCTTGGCTCGTCATCAAGCCGAATGGTGGTCAGACATATGATATGGGCACGCGTGTGTGGGATATGCATGATACCGAGACGCACTACTCGGGAGAAGAGTGGGCTAGGCAAGTTGGTGACATCGTGCGTGAAGCAGCCACAAAGAATGTTTGGGGCGGTATCCTCGTCGGGGGGTGCTGTAAGACGGGGGAAGGAGAGTTGCGTGCATTATCGAAGATTTTGCAAACATTGTAGATTCCAAATGTGTGTGGGAACGTCAGCCGGTCAATGCCGGTCGTGCTGTGTGAGCCCAAAGTGTGCCAACTCTGGTGATCAACGCCGCAGGACTCGATACAAAATCCCTCAAACGACGTCAAGACAGGCATCCAGCCCCTCAAAACTTGACAACGGTGCGTTCCCTGTGTTTCTTCCCCAGTTCTGTCAAGTGGTGAATCCAAATGGCTCAGTTTTGGCGGTGGATGTCTTGGTGTAATCTTAGATGCTGAAACCCTTCCTTACCCGACAGATTTCGTGACAGAGGCCCAGCATGTCTTCAAAACTTCCCTCTATTCTGAGTGCAACGGAGGAAGATATCCAGCTTCTCCTCGCCGCACAGTGTCATATCGGCACCAAGAACTGTGATAAGCAGATGGAACCCTACGTTTGGAAGAGGCGGCAAGACGGTGTGTATTGCTTGCTTGCTAACCAGCTGTCCTCTGACAATATCCCTCTCACGATGTTGGAAATCTTTAATATTTCTCTTCGGTTCAGGTATCCACATTATCAATATCGGAAAGACATGGGAAAAGCTCGTCTTTGCCGCGCGGATTATTGCCGCCATTGAGAACCCCAACGATGTTTGCGTGATCTCCGCACGGCCATACGGGCATCGCGCCGTCCTCAAATACGCTGCCAACACCGGCGCGCAAGCGATCGCAGGCCGCTTCACCCCGGGCTCGTTCACGAACTACATCACGCGCTCCTTCAAGGAGCCCCGCCTCATCATCGTGACAGACCCACGGGTGGACCACCAAGCCATCCGCGAGGCGTCCTACGTTAACATCCCCGTCATCGCGCTCGCGGATACGGATGCGCCGCTCAAGTACGTCGACGTTGCGATCCCGACGAACAACAAGTCGCGTCATGCGATCGGTCTCATCTGGTGGCTCCTTGCTCGCGAGGTGCTCCGCCTCCGAGGTACTATCCCTCGCACCCCCGATGGCTGGAACGTAATGGTCGACATGTTCTTCTACCGCGACCCTGAAGAGGTCGACAAGCAACAACAGGAGGAGGCACAGGCTAAGGCCGCTGCTGCCAGCGGTGCTAGTGCGGAACCTGTCGCCGAATGGGATGTCACCTCGGCACCAGCTGTGGGCGGCATTAACCCTGCGCTTGCTGCACAGGATGGTAAGTCATGCGTCGTATGGTATCAGGATTTCCCCACTTATATATGATCCCTTAGGTGCCATCGACTGGGCTGCAGAAGCAACAGGTGGCAATGACTGGTCAGCGGAGCCTGTAGGAGGTGCATCAGGATGGGATGCTGGAGCGCAAGCAACAGGGTGGGATTAAAATATGATAGCCGATGTGTGGTGTTCTGGCTGCCATGTATATGGGTTACTATGAACTTGTAATGCTCCTTCCTATACGCGTTTCGCATGTTCCCGTGGCCAACACGACGTCTTCGCCTTATCTCACTGGATCCGAGGGAACAAAGAGGGCAAGAAAACCGCATTGCATGTACAACGCTACTAAGTGCCTAGCTACAAACTTCAATAACAGAGAACGCGAATAACAGCAATAAGTTAACCAGCTGTGCCGAATGAATGCAAACCGACGTCGTCTCACTCTCACTCTTCCCAGTCAACATCCCAATTCCTTGTACGTCCCCGACCAACGACGACGGGTGCCCAGTAATACTGCTTGTACTTCATCGTCTCGCGGCGCTTACCAGCACGAGGCATCAGGCAACGCAGAAGCTCTCCGCGCTCGCGATCCGGGTCCGCAGCGGGGTCGTAAAAGTACGAGGGGGGGACGGCTTCGCCAGATGAACGGACGCAGCCGAGGATGCGCGAGCGTACAGCCCAAGCGAGCGTGGCGGTCAGGACCTCCTGCGAGTATCCTGCCAGGGCTGGGTTCGTGCGGATTAGTGTCGAGAGCGGGAGGGACGATGCGCGCGAGAGGGCGAGTGCTTCGATGAGGATACCGAGGAGCGCCGGATGTGGGCACGGTTGATCGTCGTCATCGATGGGGTCCTTCTTCACGTCATCTGGGCTTGGATCGGTTGCTAGAGATGTGGATGGGGAAGATGGGTTGGATGCGGAGGTAGAGGCAGAGGCAGAGAAGACGGTCGAGGTGGTGGTGGTGATAGTGGAGGAAGGGGCACTCGGTGGGGACGTCGATAGAGGAGGACAGGCAGAAGAGGGGGAGCCGAGCGGTTGCGTTGGATCTGGTGACGGAGAAGGCGTAGATATCCGTGGATGCTTCTTGCGATCACGCCATGGCTTATCGTCGGCGTCCGAATCCCTCCGGCGGCGCTTTTCGCGGGGGGGTATAGGTTCCGGTGCGGCAGGTGTAGATGCGAATGCAGACGCAGTGTCTGGGTCGGATTCCGGAATGGGATCCGCAGTGGGTGGCAGATATTCGGTTTGTCGGCGCTGCTTCTCGGGTGCGGGAGACGGCGAGGCAGGTGGGGAGCTGAGAGGAGACGACGGAGGGTACGGAGGACTGGGTGGTGTACTGTGTTCCTCGTCGAGCGGTGTCAGTGCGGACGAAGCGGCCCGAGAGTATGATGGGACTGCGGTCCCGTCTCGGTCCGCTGTCTCGGGGAGTTGGCTATCTGATTGCGGCACTGATGGAGCTCGCACGGGTGGGGATGGAACGGCGGGTACCGGACTTTCGGGACTAGAACCATGGGAGGGCAGTGTTCCATTCAGGTCATCTGGCATGGGTAAATGAATCTGGGGATGGGATGTTTGTGAGATCGAGGATGTGAATTAGCCAACGGTTAACGCACCCCGTGCTGATCTTCTGACTTTGGTGATATCTCGACAGAGGACTCGGTAATGAGGGGCGTGAAGGGTGGAGCGCTTGGTTGGCGCTCGTGTAAGAGCTGCTGCTCATTCGAAGCTGCTGTGGCTGCCGTAAGAGGCAAAGTCTGTATCGTGTTCACATCAAAAAGCTTTGAATAGCAATGATAGTGATAAGGAAGATAGACCCACCTCGGACGACGGTGGTCGAAGTATTTCATGTGCAACTAAGAGTGAGTGATCACATTCTTCTTTTGGGGCATCATCGCGTGACCACGGAGGTGCGTGTCTGTCGGCGTCGGAATCGTCCGAGTGGATATGCGCCTGATGTAAAATTGGTGATGCGAATGTCAGGTGGGGCCGCCGAGACGGGATGAATGTCAAACGGGGAGCAAAAAAGTCGCGCAGATGACAAAAGGGAACTAGATAACAAAAATAAACGGCATCCGTACCTGGAGAGGGTCTGATTTAGGTTCAGAAAAAGGCACGGAATGGAATGTCGACGGCTTGGACGTTTCACAGTCAGCTTCTTCTGCGATGGGAGAGGATGGAGGAAGCGGTGAAGAAGCTGGGGTCATGCGCCGACTCGGAGATGGGGTTCTCGGTGCCGGCGGCGCGGTCGCGCGAACAGGGTCGTGATCGATAACGGAGGGAGTAGTCGGCAGGCATGATGACCGTGGAGGCGGGGATGGTGTACGGGGCAAAACGAGGTTCCGCAAGGATGGAGTCACGACCCGTGTGCGTCTCGCAGGTGGGGGTTGCTTGTCCTCGGTCCGTGTTGGAAGAGGGGCAACTAGTGGGCGGGATGGCCCAAGACGTGGTTGCGCATGGAGGGCAAGGAGAGCAGCGGCAACGTCTTCACGAGTCGTGGAGGATTTCAAGTTTGGATGGTAAGAGTTGTTGTACCTCTGAAGAGGGGCTCTGGAGGAGGGAGGAGGACGGAAGAAGGTTTCCCTGACCGGGGAAGAGACAATATCGACGTGGGCATCTTCACCGTCGAGGGGAGCCAGAGAGGGAGCGCGAGAACAGCTCGAAGATAAGACGGTGAGAGCATCGTCGCTGGTAAGAGCAGGTTCATGATCCAAATCATCGTCGCTGTCGAGCCATTTGGGAGGGGGAGAAATGAAGGAAGAGGAGAAGGGAGCAATTGGGGAGAGCATTCGGGGAGAGGGAGGCGGAGAAGACTTTCTGCGGTATTTTACAGGAACCGTGTTTGGGCGCATCGGAGGGTGATGGGAGTTCCGAGTGAGGAGTAGGTTCAGCCGTCCTTTGCCTTCCGCTTTCGCTTTCTCTAATCAACAACTAATCGTGTTCAATCACGTGACTACGCGTTCCATGATATCACGCGTTCTGTATATACACTATCTTACTATCTTCTACAATCTCATCAAACATCTGCCTCGACCCGTGGATCTGCTTGCGCATCGTTGTTAGCGATGGCAGTATGTACAGCACCCCTAAGCCACTTCCCAATGACCACAGAGACTCCTCCTGCAACCGTCACGGCGGGGTGCGCGAGTATCGTACCAGTGGCACATGAAGTGACCCCAGGGAACAATATGATGCTGCCTACCGTGATGAGCACGGTCGAGACACTGGACATCATCCTAGGATGCTTGGTAACGATGCACCCCAATGCATTGTGCAGTATGACAGGCGCTTCCACCACCACCACTGCGTGATAACGTCGTTGGTCAGAAACCGGACTATTATGGGATGAAAGAGATAGGACGCACCATTGCCGAGCGAGGCGTCGAGGGTGGAGGGGGCTAGCGTGGTGGTTGCCGCAATGGTGGCAGTGTTGCTGTGTGGAGCGGGAGGCAAGGGCGCTTCAACGCTTTCGGGCGATGGAACCGACGGAATAATCGGTTGGTCTACCGTGGGAATGGCATCGATCGCACGGCATTCACCGGTCGATGCCTGCTGATTAATATCTTCATCACGTGACCTTGCTGTATTGGCTAAGTCAGGTCAGCCAGTGGACGGGGAAATTTTTGATTTACTTGACCAACAGGATTTTTTATTGGCCATCCAATAACCATCGCCTCCAACTTCGTGATAGTTCTGCATACTCCGTTCTGGTAATGTGTTCTCTACTCTGTTCCCCAATTTGTCATAGGAGTGTAGCTCTGATGACGAGGATGCAAATGAGGCGATGGAAACCATTCCTAACTTCGGTATCAATCAGATAGAGCGACCGGGGCGGGGGGGTTAACTGTGGTATCTTCGTTGGCATCGTAGCTATCTCGAGTAGTAACGTACAACGGTCTTTATTGATAGTACATAGGTGTGTCGGCACTTGCTACCAGGCTAAACTGGCTAAGTTCTGGCTGTGCATTGGCTATGCTCTGGCTGCGCATTGGTTGCACCGTGACATTAGCTATGCCTAGGCAGTACCTCGGTCGAACCAGACCACAACAAAGCATAGCATAGACACAGTCCATTTGGGCATACCTATGTTGTCGTCCTTTTCAGACTTATGATCTGGATTCCATATGTATTTTACCACACGGCACCTTCAGTAGCATCGCATGTATAGAACTAACTATTTACAAAGCTCGTCCAAAAACGCACTCCCCCTCCTGAATAAACCTCCAGTAGTACCTCTTCCGGATTGCTCCTGTCATCATTTGCTCGCTTCCCATGAACTCCCGCATCTCTATCCATTATTTTGATCATGCTGCAAGCCCCGTACGTGAACTCATGTGAGCAGGCGACGAGCGACGAAACACCTCCCGAGAGACTGGATTTTACATTAGTATCAACACGGGGAAGAAGATGTCTCATTGCAGGCATGATGTCAGCCCATCCGCAGCACCTTCTGCATGACACATTCCAGATATCTCAAGTCGGTTTAGTTTCACACCCTTTGTATATAAGTACCATACAATTCGCAATTTCCTTGTTGATTTGCGCGAGGAAACCCGCATGTCGTGCAAGGTAGATCCTCTCACCCAGGTTCATTTGAACATACTATTAGGTTATTCGCGGACATTATGGCCAAGCTAACTTATGCATAGTATGTATTAGTGAGTGCTGGTAGGAGTTTGCACGGTGGAATGAGATGAATGCTTGAATTAACGCTGATTCCCTGCTTTGATTAAAGCTATTGTAAAACAAGGCACGCGCTCAGCCTCAGAAACGGGTACGCGCAACACATTCACTGCCTTTGCATGTGCGCACCACCGCCCCTCACGTCCACGTCCTCGACAGCAACACAGCCTCATCGCCCAAGGATCCCAAGCAATTGACGGAGCACCACAGCATCGACCACCTGCCAGCCCAAGAAGCGCACAGCCGACGCGTCGCCTCGCGTACCGGCACTGCACTCGCTCCACTTTCACCTAGTTACGACATTGGGCGAAATGTCGCAGACATAACTGATTCGTGCGTGGCTGCGCCTTCCCTCCATTTCCCCTCACCCCCATCTCTAATTCTGGACTTATTAAAACCAGTGCTACACATAAATAGCGGTGTGCCTCACGAAATAAAAGGGTGCCCGCGTCCATGATGGACAAAACGGATTGACACCCGCGCTCTGCCCCTTCCCCTCTCTGTCTCTGTGCAAATCCATGTAAGCGCCGTGCATCACCTCCCACTGCTCAGACCTCCGGTTATCTTATCCTTCTCGTTTCATTACTTTGTCCCTCGTCTTCTGGCAAGAGGATCGGCCTCGCGAGGCCCGACCTTACTTGCTACACGGCCGTGCACGGGCCTCCCGGTCCGTGCACCCCTCTCATCCATCCCAAACTCACAAGCATGATCCCCGTCGGATTTACGCCACACTATTCTACAAGGTGGTGCATTATTGCGTATCCATAGATTCCGTGATCCAAAATGTGATAAGTGGATCACTGAATTACCAACCTTGGCGCTCTCAGACTTCCTACTGTATCTTTCCTCACATCGTGATGTATCCCGGTTTGATTCTTTTGACCCGCGGCGGCCAGCATGCCTATCCTCTCGAGCGAACCACAGCTCAGTATGATAACAGAGATGGAAATTGAAAGGCCTCGCGTCATTCTCAGTACAAGGATAAGCCATTACCAGTGACTCTGCACTTCCATTGCGGACTCGGAATTACAGAGTGACGGCCAGCGGTCACTGGCACTGCCGCACTGCATTTTCTTCCATTTTCTCTCGTCCTGTTGGACTGGCAGGTTGAAGAAATCTCAGTACAGCCTGAGAATATATCAATCACTACTACTGTAGTGATACGACACCACTTCCCCTGACGCCACAGACAGTCGGTTACTAGAACCCTTCCGTCTCACAGCCCTTAGGGCCGGTGACAGGGATGGACTCTACGGATACACGGAGGCGGAGCAAAAATTTCACCATAAAATAAACTCTGATGCAGGCAAGTTACGGGAGTTGGCGGCCCACTTAAGACTAGCCACTGGTCCGGGTTGTTCCAGCGAAATAAACAGAACGGACAGGCAGCATGAGGAAACTATCATTAGCATCT